>JAODAL010032158.1:0-47376 GCA_025379985.1 Phyllomedusa bahiana | reverse complement strand
GATTGTGGCGGGCAGGAAATTGCCTTTTGCGGTACAAAGTGCACATGGCCTAAACCAAGCATTTTGGTGGGGGAATTTGGGGGTGTTGAGCCCCGGGGAGGGGGAGGCAGGTGAAAGAGTCTGCCCCCAAACCTTGCCTTTTTTGAAAAAAAAGCCCCAAAAATGGTCAGTGGGGAAACAATCCCCTTTTGGGTTTGTGGTGATCTTTTTTCTGGAACGATCTTTGGGAAACCACTTAAAATAACAGGCCCCCACCAGCGACGGGGAGGAAAAGGGGACACAGTTGCGGGGAAAAAGGGAAGCCTTTTTTTTCCTGAACCCCAAAAGGCCCCGACGTTTCACAATTTAATCGGTTTCCCTTTTGGAAAGTGGTTGGGGCCCAAGGGTTTGGTGCAAATTTGGCCATCAGCTCTCGGGGTTTGTATCATCTCAGGAAAAGTCAGGGCGGGTTTTTGAAGTGTCCCAGGGGGAAAGCGGGGGAGGAGGAGGTCCCCAAAGTCCCTGCCTTGGAAAGAGGGTTGGCGCAAATTTTGAGGGGGAGGGGGAAGATGGGGGAAGATCATTTTGCTAGTGCCCCTCGCCCAAGGGTTGGGGAAATCAAGGCTCCATCTCTAAATTTGAGGCTTGGTTTCTCCATTTCCCCAAACTGATCCTCCCCATTAAGGCCTTCAAAATGAAAAACTTTTACTGGGTGGAAACCCTCCTGGACCCCCGGGGTCAAAAACAAAAACTCCCCATTTTCCTTCCCACCAAACCCTTTAGAGATTTAAAATGCAGGAAATGGAGACCTTGCTGATTGATAAACTGGAGAAAACCCTGTTTCGTTTGCTTAAAGGTTCCCTAAAATGTCACGGTGGAACAAATAAGGGGGAAATGCCAGCAGTAGGTCCCAATTAGCCGAAAGTGGCAGTAGAAGCGGGCAGGAAAAAGGGGGCAGAAGCCTAAGGGGTGCCCTCTGGCAATCTTTATTTACCCCCTCACCAACGAAAGGCAATGCGGGGCCCAAAACCATCCAACAAAAGGGAGCAGCTTAAGATCATGGTGCTGACTTTCTGCTTTTCTAAACACCGATGTTTTTGTTTTGTTTTTGGGGACCCAATAGACTTTGGGTTTTTTTAAAAATGGAAAAAAGGCCCGGGGTTGGGCCCCCAACGCCATAGAGGTGTTTTTCCCTCCCCCCAGCAAAAAAGCGTCATATTGAGGGCCCTTCAGAACGTGGGGGGAGTCATTACGGGCAAACGCACCCGGGGTTTCCACAGATAATGTGGACGTTTGATTTTCCATCAAGATAAATTCAGGCAGGGATCTCTGATGTTGTGCCCCAATTTTTGCCGAGGTCCCCGATTTTTTGGCCGGGGTTTACTTCACATTCCTCTTAAAACGAAATGGTCCCTTGAAATTTTTTTTTAAAAATTGTTTAATTTCTTACTGAAATTTTATATTCCTTTTAAAAACATTTCATTTTACTGGTTTTGCTGTGGGGGAAGTTGAAAAAAAGACAGAAAGGTTTAAGACAACCCCATTTTCCCCATTTACTCACTTTATCCTTAGAATTTTTTCGCATTGTCAAGGGTTTTTGAGGTAATTTTTACTGTCAAAAAACATTAAAAATCTTTGGCCCTTTGGAAGAAATGGGTTTTTAAGGTGGCTTTTTCTCCCCCCATTTTTTTTAAACAGCGGCTGAGAAGTCATTTTTATCATTTTTGGGGTCATGCTGCTTTGAAATGCAGCAACACTACGGGTCCTAATATAAAAAATGTTGTTCCTAACAGACATTTGTTCTTCACAATTGTCAAAAGTGGCTCAAGGGTCATGTTTTGAATTTTTGGGGGCATTTTTCTGGGGACATGCAACTATACTACAGGTCCTATTATAAAAAAAATGTTGTTTCTAACAGACATTTGTTCTTCACAATTGTCAAAGTGGTTCAAGGGTCATGTTTTGAATTTTTGGGGCATTTTGCTGTGACATGCAGCTATACTACAGGGTCCTTTATAAAAAAAAAAATTGTTTTCTAACAGACATTTGTTCTTCAACAATTGTCAAAGAGTGGCTCAAGGGTAGATGGTGCTGTCAGAAACAGGAAAGGTAGACACTTTTTAATGGACACATATTGCAAACGACTTGTTTTTGCAAGATCATTAACATAGCTATAAACCCCTGTATTGAGACAACCCATTTAATACAATTAAAAAAGAGAAACAAAGACAGGTGGGTTTCCATCCTATTTTAAAAATTTTTTCTAGAATTAAACTACTAAAAAATTTGCATGTACAAAATAGCTGGTAAAAAACTTCCTCTGAATTGTAAAAGGGAGGTACAGGAAAACTTGACCAATGTAGGCTATTCAGAGGACATGGAGTATGGAGCAGGGACAAGAACAAAGTACAGATAAAATTTTCCCTCCAGAAACTTGAGTAAAATGAGAAAAAGAATGCCAAGAAAAAGGGCACCTGGGTGGAACAGGAGCGTTAACCACCAGTACTTCCAAGTGAAGCTCAATTGGGTCCGCACTCATACGGAGGGCAAAGCGCAAACCCAGGTCTTGACTGTGTACTGAGGAAGGCTGGAGGTCTTCCTCCACACTTCCGCTTCCGCCGACTGTTTTCTTTTGGGCTGGTCATAAGGGCATTTTTACCGTGTTAATAGATGACGGACTCCACCCTGGGCTCTCCCCGCACCCACTGAAAATTTCAGGCCTGGCTGTGAACCTTCGTGTTAATAGATGACAGACGCTAGCCTGGTCTCTCACCGCACCCACTGTAAGTCTGGAAGCTGAACCTCCGTGTTACAGATGGCTGATGGCAGCACTGGCTCTCACCGTTAGGGGCAATCAGGAGAGCTTCAAATTTCTGTAAAAAATCTGATTTTGAAAAAGGTGTCAAAAAGGGGTCCAGGGCTGGACACAAATTGCACAATTTGAGGCTTAAAATTTTCTGGGGGGTGGAGTCACATGGGGTCGAAACATTTGATCTCCAGGGGATCTGTCCCTAATCACATGAAGAAGGATTTGGAGGAAAAATGAAACCATTGAATTGATTTGGGTGAATCACTCTCAAAGCCAGGGGCAAATGTCTTCTCAACTAAGAAGTGTTTTGGGGATGATTAGGACATTTGTATTTACTTATTGGGGTTGTGCAGACGAATTAACACATCTACACATGTAAAAAATACCTTTAAAAACTGCAGGTGGGGGGGAAAGTTGTATGTTATCACACTTGAAAAAAAAGCAAAATGATAATAATGTAAAACTATAAATAAAACTTCCCCAAATAAATTCTGTAACAAATGTCAGTTACCAAAAAATATACTAAATGAGAGTCACTGTACAAAATAGCATGTGCCCCCTTTGTGATTTTGTGGGTTTAAACGGTTTAGGGGTCATGCTGTGGCCCAGGACAGGTATAGTCTATGTCCAGTGAAACTAAAAAAGGTGGTTGAAAGACTCCTTTTTCCGGCACTTTTTAAATGTGGGTCATGCAGGTTTGGGGCTCATGCTGTGGCCCAGGACAGGTATAGTCAATGTCCCAGTGAAACTAAAATGGTGGTTGAAAGACTCCCATTTCGGCACTTTTTAATCTGTGGGTTTAGACAGGTTTTAAAGGTCATTTCTGCGGTACAGGACAGATATAGTTTTAAAGTCCATTCAAAATAAATGGTGGTTCAAAGACTCCTTTTCCCGGCACTTTTTAATTTGGGGGTCAGAGAGGTTTAGGGGTCATTCTGAGGGCCAGGACAGGTATAGTCAATGTCCAGTTCAACTAAAATGTTGGTTCAAAGTCTCCTTTTTCAGGCACTTTTTTATCTGTGGGTCAGACAGGTTTAATGGTCATACTGTGGTACAGAACAGGTATAGTCAATGTCCAGTTCAACTAAAATGGTGGTTGAAAGACTCCTTTTTCCAGGACTTTTAATTCTGGGGTCATGCAGGTTTGGGGCTCATGCTGCGTTCCAGGACAGGGATATTCAATGTCCAGTTCAAGTAAAATGATGGTTCAAATCATACTGCCTTCTGGCACTTTTTAATTTGTGGGTCATGCAGGTTTAAGGGTCATGCTGTGGTGCAAAACAGGGATAGTGAATGGTCTGTGATTTTTTTTCTGTGGCTTTTATAACCTAATTGTCTTGCCTAAGATGTAGCACGTATACAGTTTGCTGTTGTGGATGTTAATTCCAGCTACTCCATCCCTGTTTGGGTGTAAGAATGAAGGTGTTGTTCCTCTCCCATAGACTTTAATGGTCATCGGCGATAATCTATTATCGACTATCGGATATCTTATTGATAATTGCCGATATCGACTATCGACCCGATGACGATAGCCAACGTAATCGCTCATCACTAACCGTGCCTAATACAAACATAGACGGAACATTAGGCTGCCTCTCTCACTCAAAGTAAGGGACCGACAGCAATTTCACTCTTCACAGCCAGAAGAAACACAATAATACTGCAGGGCTTTTACAATCAGAAAACAGCACAATTGTGCCTCGATGCCTAAATGCTCCTGCTTGTAAACATAGCTGTGAGATCTGTGCTGCTCTGGAGGAGTTTGTAGAAGATTGGATTCAAGTGTAACAAACCTCCAGCTGTGAGAGGAGATCAGTGCTCTGAGTTCATAGAAGATTGTCTAGACTGAATGCAAGCCTGTGGTATGTAAACATACTTACAAAATAAGACTGCATAGGGAGAGAACACAGTGACATGCGGACTGGGGGGGGGATGAAGCGAGCATGAACAGTGAAGGGGGAGATGATGTCATTCCCCTCAGTTAAGAAACACCCAGCTGGGAGGAGAAGAAATGCCCCTGCATTTGTAGAGCTGAGAAGCTGAGCGCACAATGATACACACGAACTAAAGAAGCGATATATCCCCTTTAAGTGCGCTCTGAAAACTCATCTTCTTAGACAAGCCTACCAAGATCCCTAATTATTAACCCCCCCCCCCCCCCAAATTCACACATTCATCACTTCCTGAACTTTGGCACCCACAGAAACTTATCTGTTTATAGATCTATGGTCGGGATGGCAGGTTCATCTACTTTTTTATGTATACTACCCCATATTTATGTAACATGGCTGGACCATTGTAAACCAAGCACTTGTCACCCTTTGTTTTGCCCATACACCCTAATAGATTGTAAGCTCTTGCGAGCAGGACCCTAAGACCTTATGTCTCATTTGTAAGTAGCTTTTTTATAATGTAATGTCTGGTTTGTCTGTGCTTATACCCTCCAAATTGTAAAGTGCTGTGGAATATGTTGGCACTATATAAATAAAGATTATTATTATTATTATTATTATTATTATTATTATGTGTCGATACAGATATTGCTTTAAAAGATGGTATGAAACCATGTAATAGAAATAGAGGTGCTCCATTGTGGAATGACTGGTAAACAAATTTGGTGCCTTGAGAGTTGTTTGTTACAGTCTGACACTTACCTGGTTGTGTTATGCAATAAGACATGGATAAGAATATGAAATGAACAGCTGATACCTTCTCAAGCTAGCTGCAATTCTACTTTCCTCCAAGCAGGCCAACAGAGTAAAATCAAAAACAAGGCAAAATGCAAACAGAACAATTACGAGTAGAGAATAAAACATACAACGTGTTTTGAAGTTCATCCAACAACTTCCTATGATACAGTTGTTTTTATTTATTATATACAGTTGGATACTATTTCAATGAAATTGATTATCAGTTAAACTGAGATAACATGGGCAGTTTCTGGTTGTCTCGTCTAACTTT
This sequence comes from Phyllomedusa bahiana, assembly GCA_025379985.1. Taxonomy (NCBI): domain Eukaryota; kingdom Metazoa; phylum Chordata; class Amphibia; order Anura; family Hylidae; genus Phyllomedusa; species Phyllomedusa bahiana. The sequence continues at coordinate 41,627 of JAODAL010032158.1, read as the reverse complement.
TAATATTTCTTAGGACAACTTAATTAATAAATAAATCAAATACATTTTAAAAACAACTTTTAAAGGTATCAAGCCATGTTCTTACTCCTTTGTATCTTTAGAAATTGTGCTGCTTTTGGTGGGAAATAAAATGGGTAACACTTCTTCATCAACTAAAGATAAGAAAGAAGTGGTGGTGCATGTGGTACCAGTATTGGCCTTCATTTACTTTTATGGATGCACCAGAAAAGTGTCATACTCGCAAAAAAATTTGCAGTTTTGGCCCAGCAAGTCGCAAACACATTTATTATGGGCTTAAGGCACGGGCAATAATGCTTCCCACTACACCAGAATCTGAGCCAAAAATCTGCTTTAAAAAAGAAATTCCCCCAACAAACTTCCCAAAAAAGTCTAAAGCTGCATCATTTTATCTATCAGCGTGAGCCACTGGGATAAATCTGCTGCATTTTCAGACTGTTAATCGAAGTTTACGCTGTCTAACTTTGAGACAGCGATAGTAAATGAGGGCCAGTGTTTTTAAATCAAAGTTCATCTTGGAATAATCTGGTTGCCTTTTCTGAAGGATTCATGGTTATGTTTTCAAGACAACGCAGAAGTTATTATAGGGTGAGCACCACGGGTGCTGCCATGAGTATTTTTTTTTTAAACTATCAGACTCATTGTTATTGCCAGAATTCTACTAAACCACAAATTCCATATTTTCACAAAGCTTACTACTTCACTGTGGGTAGCCAGAAAGTTAAGTGAAAGGAGTAGATTGATGACTGCTTAAGTGTATTATGCTTCCTGTTCCTCTGCCACAAGAGACTATCATCTGAGGATAAAGATCTGGAGGATTATTAGCATTTGTAACAATAATATCAGTTTTAAACTCCTGATGTAAATATGTAAAATTATAATTTATTTGTCTTTTTGAAAAATTATCATTTATGTATAAACAAATGAATATTAATTATTCACAGGCATACATTAAAGTTTTTGGGGGCTTTTATGGCTTACTAATGCCTCCTACTGGGAATGATTATTTTGTTATGACAATGTGCTATAAATATAACCATGTTCCTCGAAAGTAAAAAATGTCCCATTTTTTTGTGATTTTTTTTTTTTTTTTAATAAATTCAAAAAGCTAGTTTAGGAACCTGAATTGGACTGCTAGCTTGTGTATTTTGGCCAAAAGATCAACAAACACCTCATATTTGATATTTTCTCAGTATGCACTTATACCCTGTAATACTGGGGAGAAGTGGGTGTCAGTATTTTGTATTGGCACTTGGAATGTGCTGGGCAACCCGCTCAACCAAATAATAAGGGTGTCAACGATTGGTTGTAAACCAGCAGGGTGCACCACATGTAACTGTATAATTGGCTGCCTTTATAAGTCTTATCGATTTGCAATTGTAAAACTAGCAATCACCCCAATCATGGATAGAAGGCATGTGAGTGGTTGTTTAGCAGTATTTTTACATTTGAGCAATCTCCCCAATATTTTGCTGTGGTTTTTTTGCTTACTGGTGTAAACTGGTCTTTATCCAATGTGCAGTTTTTTACTAAACAACTGCCCACCTCATTGATAGGTGTACGAGCAACTGTTCATCAGTGATCTGCACCTGTGTGACTTCTCCCATGTAGCACTGGGGCTTATATTGCCTCCTACTGAGAATGTTTTCTGTTCTGCCATTGTGATGTAAATATGTTCATGTTTCTGTGTTTTTAACCCCTTCTCAACATTGGACCACACATCTAAGGAAAGTGACAGAGGGAGGGAGCTGCGTGATCGCAGGGTGACAATGGTCTTCATGATATCCCAGAAGCCCAAAAAAGGCACGGCAGGATGACCGACCATTACTAATACAGTGCAGTACATTTATATACTACACTGCATTAGAACAACAATCTAATGTCAATGAATATAGTCTTTTATGGGGACAAGTAAAAGAGTGAAGTTAAGTAAAGAAAAGAAAAGATGTGTAATGAAAATAAGAAAAAAAACACAAATGGAAAATATGCACACTCTTTCTCCATTAAAAATGCCAATCACCCCAATGGAGGTAAAAAAATCAGCATAATGAGATCTATGAATTACGCCTTGTCTCCCCCGGTGTACAATACGATCGTATTGTACGCCAGGGGAAAGAAGTGACAGGTCACATATGTTATCCTAGTATGCTACTTGAGGCTTCAGGAATGAAGAAGCATTTTGTATTTCCTTTATGGGGTATTTTTCACACAACATTTCAATTTTAATGAATTCTTAAGGTGCCAAAATATAACAAATAGCCCCAAAAGTCATTATTTTAGAAACTACACTCCAAAAGTAATTTCCTTTTTTAATTGTGAAAATTGAAATATTTTTCCAAATATTTGTAGTTGTATCTCAGGTATTATATACTATATATTCTCAATGGGAGTGCTGGAGAAAAATAGTAAATTGCAGAATAGAAAAACCATAATTATGCAATTGTTTAAATTTTGCTTTTTAGGTTGCCCATATTATGCCTGTACAGTCAACAAAGACACTGCAACAGGATGTGTGTGCTTTTTGGGAGTTGCAATAAAAAGTGGTTATTCTCAAAGATTAATATAGTACCTAGGAACTGAGCACAATCTTTTTCTCCTAGAGACCAGGGATTGGCAGGGAAGTATATACAAAGCATTATACATGTATATATTGTATAGTATTACTATCCTATCTGGTATACAAAAGTGCACAAAATTGTTGGTACTCTTCTTTTAACCCCTTAGTGACGGAGCTAGTTTTAACCTTCCTGACCGAGACCCATTTTTTAAATTTGACACGTGTTACTTTATGTTGGAATTACTATTTAGTACTTTTACCTACCCATGTGATTTGGATACTGTTTTCTCATTAAACATTGTTCTGTAAGATATTTATTATTTAAGGTATTTAGCAATACATTTTGGTCCATACAGTCCTTGTTTATTTGTGAAAAATATTGTGCAAATTTTGAAAAATTAGTCATTTTCAAAGCTAAATAATTTCTTTGTGTAAGACAGATAGTTATACCATACAAAATAGTTGTATTCACCATATGTGCACCATATGTTGGTATTATTTTAAACATCATTTTATTTTATTTTTCACTTGCTCATGAAAATTTCAATATACATTCTTTTAGGACCCAGTCTAATTCTCACATGTCTTTGAGTAGTGTGTATGTTAGACACTCACATAAATGACCCCATCTAAGAAATTTCACCCCTTAAAATATCCAAAACAACATTCAGAACATTTGTTAACCCTCTTGGTGTTTCACAAGAATTAAAGCAAAGTGGTAGTGAAATTTCAAAATATCACTGTTATTGCAGATATTCAGTTTTAGTCCATTAGTTACTGGAACATGTATGGTGGATTCGCTGGACCACCGCAAGCGAAGAGGACATAAGCCACGCCAGGGAGCGGAGTCTAAGTAGCCCCCGGTATTCACCAGAGCCCGCCGCAAAGCGGGATGGACTTGCTGCGGCGTGAGGCTACCAGGTCGCTACCCCTGACGTGACTTGCTTGCGATGGCGGCCGGGGTATTGCGTGGTACAGAATCGTAATCCAGAGGCGTAGTCGGGGACAGGCAGAAGGTCAGGGCAGGCGGCAGAGGTTCATAGTCACAGATGGGCAGACGGTCAGGGCAGGCGGCAAACAGGCAAGGTCAGGAAACGTAGCGGATGGACTGGTACACGGGTAATCAGACAGGACTTCCAACACTCTCTAGACTAGGTAAAGCACACCAACGAACTGGCAGAGAATGCTGGGGGCGTAACCCTTAAATAGGACCAGCGCCCGGCAATAGACCAATTACCGGGACGCTGGCCCTTTAAATCCAGACCAGCCGTCGCACGCGCGCCTTAGGCAGCGTGTACGCGCGCGGCGTCCGGGACAGACAGGATCAGCGTGCACCGGAGCGCGGACGGGTAAGTGGACCGGCGCCGGGACCCGGGCAGCAGGGGGATGGTCGCGGGCATAGGGGGCAGCCGCGGGGGGCAGCGGCGCCTGCGCCAGCCCCCATTACACATGTTACCAGAAAAATTCAACTTAATATTGATTGCACTGATTCTACAGTTTTTAAAAATAAACCATGCGTGGCCCCTTTGTGACTTGTGATTCAACCACAAGCCTCAATGTAGGAGGAGCAGATGTTGAATTTCGGGGTCTCAATGTGCTGCACATTCTTTTGAGGCAATCACTGTGAACAAACTATTTTGGTAACTCCCAAACTTCAGCAATGTCTACAGGTATTTAGTCGCACTCCACCTGAGCAAACTTCTCCAGCTGTCTCAGGTTTGAAGGGTGTCTTCTTCAGACTGCATGTTTCAGCTCCTTCCACAGATGCTCAATAGGATTTAGGTCAGGGCTCATAGAAGACCACTTCAGAATAGTCCAATGGTTTGCTTTTAGCCATTCTTGGATGTTTTTATTTGTGTGTTTCAGGTCCTTATCCTGTTGGAGGACCCATGACCTATTAGGCTATGTCTACAAGGCACACATTTTCAGTCGTTTTTTTCAGCATTTTTTATTTTTAAAAACTGATGAAAAAAACGACTGAAAACAGATCCCATAGTCTCCACAGAACGCTTTTTTTCTGCTTGTTTTTGCTGCTTGTCATTTATTGTAACATGTTGCAAAAAATTACAGAGAAGGGCAGAAAATTCATTATTGAAGTCTGTGTAAACTGCTGGACTTTTTTTGGTGCAGTTTTTGAACAGTTCTGCTGAAAAGCTGTCCAGGTGTTTAACAAGGTATATGAATTTTTCATACAGAAAACAAGTTGCCAGTTCATCTAATCAACATGTCCGAAAACCTGTCCCACGAAACAGTAAAGCCAAGAATATATAAATTTGATCCAGCACGGCAGTAGAATTTCTAAAAAAAATTACAAAATTTATTAAGGTACTCACATAAAAACATTCAGCATCAGGCAGTACAAAGGTGGCATGGAGGAAAGAGACACACTGTGGTTTCTGCTCTGCGTATATATGGATTTTTCATACATTAAAAACTGCCCAAAAACATTCAAAAAAACACACCAAAAAATGTTCCAGAAAACATGCCATGTTCGGATAAAGAGCTATTGTCTTGTCTATCCAAAGGACTTTCTTCCAGAAGCTTTGTGACTTGTTAATATTAATTTTGGCAAATTCTAGTCTCCCTTTATGATTTTATTATTTGCTTTGAACAGTGGTTTACTCCTCAGTTGTCTTCCATTTTGTCCACTTTGGCAAAGACAGCAACATATGGTGTCATATGACACTGATATACCTTTACCTTAGAGTTCACCTCTAATCTCTTTAAAAACTATTCTGGGCTCTTTGGTCACCATTCGTATTATTGTTTAGTAAATTTGTCATATTTTTTTTGTTCTTACGTCCAGGAACGTTATTTACAGTCCCATAAACCTTAAACTTCTAAATAACATGTGCAACTGTGATAACAGGAACATCAAGTTGTTTGGGGATGGTCTTATAGCCTTTACTTTTAAAATGTTTGTTTATAATTTTGTCTTTAATCTTCTGAGACAACTCTCTCCTTAACTTCCCTGGGTCCATGTTCAGTGTGGTACACACCATGCTATCAAACAGCAAAATGACTACTTTTCACCCTATAAATACACCGACTGACTGATTACAAGATTGAAGACACCTTTGATGCCAATGACAAGACACACCATAGTTTAACATTTCCAATCTTTTCTAGGAGTACTATAATTTTTTGTCTGACTTTCATTAACTGATTTTGAGTACTTTAAAATATATTAGTACTTTTTTTTATTCTAGCAACAAGTGTGGGTTTTACTTTTTTGTAACATAAAGTTACCAACAATTTTGTCCATGTTTGTAGGCCTTTTGCAGTACAACAGAGCTTTCATTAAATTCATCTTTAATCATAATTAGTTTACACTTTTCATAATGCCCCAGTCTTCAGAGCTCAGCCAACAAGAGATAGAGTGTAATTCTGTTGCAAAACTAGAACATTTTGATATATGTTGCATGTTGATAGTGATATAAAAATCACCAACAGTGCTTATGTATATTATTGAAATCAGTTTCAATTATGAAATATTCGGTTAATTTTCTGAAGATATATTCACTTTGAATAATGAATCTGGTTAAATTCAATAAATAATTTTTAGATAAATATAAATCTTTTATTAAAGCTCTGTCCTAAGAATTAGTCAAAATTCATGTTGGAAAAAAAATGTTAAAAGTTATTTTTATTCACACCTAGCTTATTGTTTTCATTTTTAACATTTTTAACAGCTCGCAACAACCACACAGCAATATTCACATAAACAGAAGTACAGATATCATTGCATTTTCTGCAAATATAAGAACAAAATATTTGTTTTCGGAGTAGATGCTGAAAAATACAGGAAAAATACCAAAAAATATATGAATGTGCAAGTATCAAAAATTGTCTTCTCTAAAATAGAATGATGTTAAAAACCAACAGATTTGATAAACTAACACCAAATGTATTATTGCACAGAAACAGTAAAATAAGTTTTAAGCTTTTTGGACATTGACATTTTTGGACATTGACACATATTTGACACCAACGCAAAAATAAATATCAAAATTAATGAATTACAATTGTAACAGTAAAACTACAACTCATGATTCATTCCACAAAAACATACATTTACATCAATGGAAAACTTAAAAAAAATATTGCTTTTGGAATATGGTGACACAATTTTTTTTTTTTCATAAAACATTTTTATTCAAGAACGCTAACATATAAAGAATACTTAATTTGTATGACCACCTTCATACTAACCTGTCTACGGACTGACTGTGACTCTGGTTCAACTACTATTCAATGCCATCAGACAGTGTTGTGCCTTTATCTGCACATTAGATTACGTTAGTATATAATATTTATATATAATCAAGACCTTGTATATTGCAATATTGTGCTAGGAAGCACTTGTTTCTGCTTTATTCTCTTCTATATATCATCAGAGAGTGAATGCAGTATACATACCAGGGACCCAAAGGGCCACATAAACATTATCACCAGGTAATACCTTTTATTTACTTATTTCTTAACCCCTTACCAACATTGGACATATGAGTATGACCTGATGCCAGTAAGGGGCTTTGTAACGGGGTCATTGCATGGGAGGGCTCCGGCGCCGTCCCACACTGTTTAACCTCTTAGTCTAAATGAATGAGAAACAGTGCTGCGCACCGTTCCTCACTCGGATAAGGACATCAGCGGCGAGATTGCAGTGTCCCGATCGGTGAACATGGCAGCTGGAAGCCTTGTGAAGCCATGTTTTCAATTATCCTATTTCCGGCACCAGGCAGGAAGTGGGGAAACCGCCATATTGGTACACCCTAATGCATTGTCTATGCAATGCACTACAGTAAGTTGTAGAAATGATCGTGCCCCCTAGAGAGACTCAAAGTTAAAGTAAAAAAAAAAAAGTTTAAAGTGTAAAAAAAAGATTTAAAAAGTTCAAACACCCCCCTTTTGCCATTTTACAAATCAAAAATAATTAAATAATAAAAGTTACACATTTGGTATAGCACATCTGAAAAAGTCTGATCTATTAAAATATAACATTATTTACCTCATATGCTGAACATCGTAGAAGAAAAAAAAAATTCCAAAAAGCAAAATTATGGTTTTTTTGGTCATTTCACGCCCCATAAAAACTGGAATAAATGTAATAAAAAAAAGTCACGGTTTCCAAACAGGTAGCAATAAAAAGTGCACTTCAGCCCGCAAAAAATGCCTTCTCAATCCAGTCCGTAGGTTTTAGTACAAAAAAGTTATTGGTCAAAGAAAATGGTGCCACGATACAAATTTCAAAAATAGAAAAGTTTTACATTTTTATATGGTATCAAAACATAACGGAAACCAAACATGTTTGGTATTGGCGGATGCATATCCACGTGTAGAATACAGATAACACATAATTTTTTACCAAAGATTAAACGCTGTAAAAGCAAAACACCCGTAAAAATGGCACAAGTATTTTTTTCTCACATTTTACCCCACTTTTTTGTGGTTTCCCAGTATATTCTATGGTAATATGAATGATACCATTAAAAGGTACATCTTGTGCCACAAAATAAAAGCCTTCATATGTCTATGTAGGTGGAAAAGGAAAAAAAAAATATGGCTTTTAGAAGGCAAGAAGGAAAAAAACTTAGAGCCGTATTATTATGACCATCTGTCAGGAAGGGGTTAGATGCAAAGGTCCTGGTGTTAAAAAACAAACATAACTAAGCATCAAGCTTAAAAGAAGACATAAGTTGTAAAGTGATCTTTAGAAACCATAGCCTTTACATCACTTGTGCTTACCTTGTAATACAATCTGGTTGACTTCTATGTAAAAGACTACAGAGAAATTTTTTTCAGGCAATTTTTTACCACATGCTGCATAAGGGTTACACACAGGCATGCATGTTTCACAGTAGATTTTTATGGGCTATGTCTATAGCATTGCTATCACTGAGTCTGTATAGTGATGTTTGTCTTTAAAGTTGCATTAAAGTCCAGGTCATCTTGGTGCAAATTTCTCCATCATGTCTTCCATGTCTTGTAAGTATAGCATGAAATTATTTAAATACAAAAAGTAAGGTTATGAACCAAAAGTTTTTGTAATGGCATGAAAATAATTAACTATATCAATAAAACAACTTAAAAAGTTATCTTAAAAGTGTTTTCTCACCATGCTATTTCACAGAGTTACAGGCAGCTTCAGCTTCACACTGCTTGGTCAGGCTGTAGGTGGTTCTATAGCAGTAATCAGCACATCCACTCTGCTATTCCTAGATGAGCCTGTTACAGTGATATGACTGCTGGAGATTTAATCTGTGAAGTAAACTCCCAATAGAAAGTAAGTGCTTTTCAAAGGTAATTATTCTATTTTTGTTAGGGATAAAGTCTCTGATTTGTCTGACTATAGTGAAAAAATCCTTTAAGTTGCCCTTCAGTAGTTTAATTCAGCTGAAAGCTATTCTTCCCAATTCCCCCATACACATGGTTCACTTGATCATGTATGTATTGTCACTAGAGAGAGTAGAAAAAGCCACTGCTTGATATTTCTGGAGACGGCTTGTCTCTACTACAAAATGAATTAGGCAACGGAAAAACAAAATCGACTTTATCCCTCAGTTTGGATAAAGGTTTAGGGACTGACTAACCTTTCCAGTCTGGTAGTGCTTGCGGTGCGACATCACTTTTGGTACAACGTCCCGCATCCTGCCATCACTTACGGTTATCTTAACATAGCCTCTATATTATTGTAAAAAAAAAACATTGGATAGGATGTCAGGAACTATTCCAACAACACTATGCACCATAATTGGCCCATACATGACAGACATAGTTAGTTGATGTGACTTCACTACGAACAGCATGTCCCACTATTTTGAGTTAACCCTTTACCATCGTATGATAAAACTGCACATCATTCAGTTGGTAAGAGCGTATGGAAGGGTTAATGTGTTGAATCTATTTCATACCCAGTGAGTGCTGACTGGTAATTCCAATTCTGGCTGTTTAACCATTTAGATGTCATGGTCAACATGACTGTAGAATTTTAATGATTCTACTCCACTAACATCTGGACTGAAGAACTGGCAATTCACGTTGAAGATAAAATTAATAGTATCCGACAAGACATCATATATCAGCCCTCAAGTAGTAGTCTTTTTTCAGCTCTTGACCCAATGACAAAAGAAGTACCCAGGCTTTTCTTGTCTGCTTTCCACACAACCTGCTTTAGTTACCCCATTTCCTCCCACCTTGTTCAGTCCCTCTCACCAGCTGTCATTTTTCACCTAACTACAATCTTCAACCTCTAAGAATCTTCTGGGATCTTTTCTTTCCTTTAAACACACCATCATAACTGCTTAACTAAGCCTATTCTGTACCCATCCTGCACTGCTAGCTACTGACCAGTCTCTAACCTGTCCTTCATCTCTAAACTCTAAGACCGCTTCTACACTCTACTCTTGCCTAATCCACTATCTCTCTGCAGGTTTTCACACTTTTTACTTCACAGAAATTATTGTAGCTATACTTTCTAATTATCTCCTAATGGATAAATTTATTTTTTGTTGTTTTTTATGGATCTCTCTGCTGCATTTGGCACATAGAGCTATGAATTACCTTCGTCTACCCAAACGCGTATTGAATGCCGGAAGAAAGAAGTGACATGTCAGGGATAATAGAAGTTAATGGGACAATCCCCCTTTCCCCAATGCTTTAGAAGTATGCAGCCAGAGTGAACTTATAAAACACCCGACGTATTGTGCCGCGCACAGTATGCCTCGAAATACTCAGTGTGAACATACCCTAATAGTATTAGAGTACAGTGATTTCAGATGCAGCCAAAGTTAAAAAAAAGCTCCTTTAAATCACTCAACTTGTGCATTCAAAATTTTGTCCAAAAAATAATCAAAAAAGCAAAAGTAACTTTATAAGCTTTCAGTACAGAAATGAGTAGGCTGTTTTGAGTTCATAGCCAGAGTCAGACATTTATAAATAGGCTTTTATCTATATTAATACAACAGTACCAACAAACACACAGCAAGCTATTATCAAATGTCTAGATTCATTCCCATTATTTCCATGTTTGCAACAGGAAAAGCTTTTATGCATTTGCATTAGTGGGGAAAACTATTGGTCTTTGTACGAAATGAGCACTAGACAACCATTTAGGGAGTAGTATTAATCACACGAAATGGTGGCAATTGTAAAAAGAACATTCTTTAGATTTCACACTACCTCAGCTCACAATTATCATGTCAGTGGATTGGTGAGGTCAGTAATTTCAGTGTTTAGCACTGGGGAGGTTTTGCTACTCCAATAAAGCTTAATTTGAGAGGGAGTTTTCACTGCCAGAGGTTATGATAGGAATGCAAGATATATGCATGATGACAGCTATGTATTTAGCCAGCATGTCTCAAACCATAACAAGCTGCGACCTGAGTAGGTTTTCAGATTGCTTTTAGTTTACAATTGTGTACGTGTGTTCTGTCTGTGTATATATGTGCCTGTAATCCAAAGCAACTGTGATATAGTGGAAATAAATATGCAGAAAAAGCAAAGATAATTAAGTTACATGGAAAAAAGACTAAAAGAAAAACTTTGAAAGATTTGGGAAGATTGTAGTTTTTATTGGTCTTGAAATTATTATTTTTTTTTTTCCTGTTTTCATTCAATGAATACTGAGCTCATTTTATGTTTTGCTAAAGTGTTTTTTTTTTCTTGGTTTGTTTTTCCAAGCAAAGCTTCAGGGTGCCTTCACACATTGAGTTTTTTTTATATTTTTTAATTGCATCAAAAACACATAGGTTTAAAAAATGTATCAAAAATAAGTTTTTAAAAATTCTTGTGTTTTATAATTAACTTTGGAGCTATATACTAAATGGGTTAATTTAAGATGCACCTGTTTTTTACAAATTCACTGTCTGCTTTAAAAATGCACATTTTGCAACTGTATTTGTAAGCCAAAACCAAGAGTGGAGCCTACACAGAGAAAAAGTAATGTGTTTTGGACCCATTCGTTGTTTGGCTTTAAACATGCACAAAAAAAAACACCCTGTGAACCCAGTCTTACTTGTACTGGTCTGTGAAGAACAGGAATATGTTGAGTACAAATAAAAAAAATGCAACAGACAAGTAAATGATGTAGTGATACAATAACATAGTTGAAGATATTTTGTTATACGTCTGTACTGAAAGTTAGCAGACATTATTTTACATAACATTAATCATCTGATTTTATGCACATTGCAAAGTCCTTTCCACCTACCTAATTTTTTCTACAAGAGTGTTAAAGATTATTTCCTTCTTACACTGACTATAAGAAGTATAATGTTGTATCGTGTTAGCCATAGAAAGTAGTAGAAGTTAAGAAAATCAGGCGATACCTTTTTTGTTGTAAATAACTGCTCTACTTATATTGCATTTTGTTATTTTTAAGGATTCTAAGTTCCTTTGAAGATCCATGTCTTTTGTGTATAAAAAGTCTGTAAATTTTCAGTTTGTTGTATAACACCATGTCTGAAGAAGAGAGCTAGTACTCTCTGATTTCTTCACTCTTCTACTGAGTATAAGAACAATAGAGAAAAAAAACTAAAACAAGGGTTGAACCTTCCTAGCATAAATATACCTAAATTACAAAACTTATTGCATAGTCAATAGACCATAGAAAGCAAGGCAAGCTATGACAAGGACACAGATTGAGATGGAAGGATAAATGACTTGAATCCAAAAGCAAGACATCGGGGGGAGGGGTGGAGGCGTGGCTAACCATGCAGGAGTGAAGACGCTTGTTGCCTGAGCTCCGTGCAGAACCAGCACTTTCCTCAGAACCGAGCAACCAGAATGGGGCAAAAAAGAGCCAAAAGGGGTTCCTCCACTGCTGGGACTCTACCTCCACCCTCTGGAGTGCCCATCTCCACATTTTTCTCTCCCTTACAGGGCTGACAAGAAGACGGGGAGCTTTCCCGCGCGCCGGAGCTTCAAGCTTTACTGCTGCGTCCATGGGAGGAACGGACTCTGCTACTGCGGCGCCTCGGCCCGTACCCGCTGTGTCACCCCGCGGCTGTCCAAATAGTGGCTCGGAGCCTAAACCCAGCGGGACCCAGACGCTGATATCTCCGTCGTGTGACCTCACCAGCGACGGAGAGCCGGGAGGAGCTTGCCGGCCCTGCGAGGAGCAACGTGACAGGTCAGTGGGATGCAGGAGGGGCTGCTGTCCCAGGAAAGCGAGGGCTCCTCATAGACAGCATGGCGGCATCTCTTTGCCCTTATGAAGAGGGGGGCCAGCCCTCCCCGTGACTTACCACCACCAATATGCCACTCAGGCCAGATTACACAACCTCCCCACAACACCTTGGGGGCCAGGGCGGCAGAGGCATTGTCCCCCTCAGGTGCAGCTACCTCCCACCTGCTGCTGGAAGTGACAGGGGACTGTGGAGAGGAAACCTCCAACATAGAGGCGGCACAGCACCTGAACATTGGTACTGCAGGGCCCCTTGCAACAGAGGAGCATCACTCCTTGTTAGGCCCAACTGCCAAGGCAAACAGGCCCTTAATTTATGCCCAGAATGGGCCCAACCAACTCCACCAGGTTGGGACAAGTGGTGACTCATTTGATGCCTTCATGAGCCCCCAACATCGGACTCTAAGGGCCACAGCTCGCACAAATCCCGCACCTGGACCTGGGGTGTCTCGGCCTAATCGGTCGGAGGAAGCCACTACTGTCTCTCAGCAGTCTATGCCGGGGATTAGCTCTGATGTGACTTGGGGTTGTGGCGGGCCCACTGACATGGCGTCCCGGGGGTCCCCTGCAGCCCTGACGCCATCGTCACTTCCCCTGCTAACTGAAAGCCCAGCGCACGTCCAGATACAGAGCAGCCTTTCCTGGGTGTCTAGCCCGAACTCCTCCACCTGGGAAGGCAGTCCGTTGCGCCCTCACACACTGCTGGACCACCACGGTCAGATATTGATGCCCCCCCCCCCGTTGGTGGGAGACCCTGCTGTGACAGTCTTCTGGCCTTCCTGATCCATAGGCTGCTCTGCTCACCTTACAGAGTCATCCAGAGTTGAAGGCGCTGCTATCCTTGCTGCCTACCAAGCTCGACCTAAGGCACCTTGCACAAGAGTTGCAGCATTCCTGGAGACAGGATCTGCGGCCAGTCCAGTCAGATGTTAGTACTCTTCAACCTAAAGTACAGAACCTGGAGAAGGCTCAAGAATTAACCAACCTGATCATAGCGGATCTGCAGGCTTCTATTTCTGACCAGACCAAGCACCAATCCCAGCTGGCTATCCAAATGGACGACTTAGAGAACCGCAGCAGACGCAACAATGTCAGGATCAGAGGTCTGCCCGCATCTGTTAAGACTGCTGACTTAATCCCTACTCTAACCAAAGTTTTCAATTATATTCTCGCCCAGAAGATACTTCAATTGAATTCGATCGAGCCCATCGGGCGCTGCGGCCACAAAGTCAGGACGAGTCAAAACCTAGAGACATCATATGCCGGATTCACCGATACATCATCAAAGAAGAGATTATGAGGAAAGCGCGGTTGATGCAGAATGTCGAATTGGAGGGCATCAGATTAGGGGTGTTTCCAGACCTCTCCAGGCACACATTACGCATGAGGGCTGCAGTTAAGCCGCTTTTATCTGCTCTTCAATCCCATAATATCCAATATAGATAGGGGTATCCCTTCTCTCTCCAAGTGTGACTGAGGGACAGGACCCTGATCTTTTGGTCCCCTGAAGACCTTCCATCCTTCACATCGGCACTTAATCTTCCGGAAATCTCACTATCGGATTGGTCCGCGGCACTCTCTCTGGATGCCCCCTTTGCCAGGGTGCAGCTGCCGAGTCCTACCGCTCGACGCTCTCCTTCAGCGATCCCGAAGTCCCAGTGTTCCCGTCGGCGCCACAAAAGCCCAGATGATGCATGGACTGATTTGCGTCCCCATCGCTGATCCAGAGGCTCCACATGATAGTGGCTCCCCAAGTTTGAGGTACTGATGGTGCTCCAACAACTCCTCCCATGGATCACCTCTCTGAAGAGACCATGGGGGGTTCTCCTGTAGCACTTAAGATTTTTTGAGATCATCCCTTCTAATTGGGTCCCTAGGACTTTCGCTGGATCCCACGAACCTTTATACTTACCATTTGGTTTTTAATAATATATCTGCTCGGCTGGGGGTGATAGCCATTGGGATCTATCCTTTCTCCTCTCTCCCTTTCTACTTTCCTCCCTCCTCCCTGCTGCTCTTTCCCCACCCCCCTCCTTTTTTTTCTTTCTATCTCTCCCTCCTCCCTCCTCTTCTCTTTCCCTTGCCCTCTTTCCCCCATACCACCACCTGTTTTCACCGCATCCTACCTTGCCTCTTGTAACTCTACTCCTGATGTCGGTCACCTACCACAGGTATTTTGACAATATTGACATAAGTTCTGCCTTGCTCAGGCGTCTTTGGTTTTAGAATTTACCTAGTCTGACCTTTTGTAGTTTGATGAGTATTACCCCCCGGTAGTGTAGGCCTAGTGCAGAGATCGAATGGCCTTAGCAGTCATTTATCTGCACTGTTTGGTTAATTGGTCCCTTTTTTATGGATCTCTGTTATTTAGAATCTTCTGTTTAATGTTCTCAATGTATTTGTTGTTAAGGTCAGTTCAACTTGCACGGCGGAGACTTATTCCCGGGAACCTCCAGAGACCTGTTCAGGAACATCTACCTAGTGGCTAACCTTCGGGTCAACTCCATTAACGTAAGGGGGTTTAATGTTCCCGAGAAGAGATCACAATTATTGTACCTTTTACATAAACTGAAATCTGAAGTGGTGTGTTTACAGGAGACCCACCTTTTATCAATCCATATTCAAGAGTATCGCAACCGATATTACCCTGCCTGGTTCCATTCTAGCAGCTCCACGTCCAAAACAAAAGGGGTGACCATATTCTTTCACAAGTCTTTACCTGTTGAAATATTAGATGTTTTTCAGGATGATTATGCTAGAGCACTCTTTGTCAAGTTTAAATTACAAGGCCATCTCTATACCTTTGCAAACGTATACGCCCCCAACGCGAGCCAGCTAGCTTTCTTTGCCAAGGTGCTGGATAATCTCACAAGCTTCGCTCAAGGGCATATTATACTTTGTGGCGATTTTAATTTAGTAATGAACCCACTGCTTGACACCTCGACGGGTAGATCCTCAATCCCACTGCATATCCTCAACAGGGTTAAAAAGATGTATGATATGCAATTGATGGATGTGTGGCGACTACTGCACCCTAAAGATAAGGATTACACAGTCGTCTCCTTCCCTCATAATTCATACAGCTGTATAGATTTGATTTTCCACAACATTCTCTCCTCAAATACGTTGTAGATGTACAGATAGGCACGGCAGTCTTTTCTGACCATACCCCGATACATTGCGATTTCGCCCTTCCTAGTTACAGACGCAGCCCCTTCTCATGGAAATTGAACGAATCCCTATTGAATGACTCGCTCTGCTTACTTGACTTACAGCAATCTATCGAGTCGTTCAATACGGACCATCTCTCCAATCCCACTTCACCCCAAACCCAATGGGAAGCCCTCAAATGTCTGTTGCGGGGAGTGCTCATTAAACACAGTGCTCGACTTAAAAAGGCAGCAACTCACAAATCGCCATCCTTTTTTGACGCAACTTGCGACGCAGGAGGCAACACACAAAGCTACGGGTGCAGAGACGGATCTCAGAGATCTTCAGCAAACGCGCCACGAAATTCTCCAGCTCATGGAGCACAAATACAAGAGGTATCGGCAGTTGTGTCTGAGCTCTTTTTACACATGAAGTAACAAGCCAGGTAAATTCCTGGCTTGGGCGCTCCGGGACAAGAGGGCTTCCCTTTTGTTCCTGCGGTAAAGAACTCGGAAGGGCGGATCGTACACCTAACTGAGGAGATCCTATCGGTCTTCCACAAATACTACACGTGTTTGTACAATCTCCCATCACATGCAGCTCAATCTGGCCTCACAATGTTTGACTCTATCCTGAAGGCATATCTAGCAAAGACAGCCCTTCCCCGACTCCCAACACAGTCTTTCGCCTCCTTGGAGGAACCGTTCTTGACTGAGAGCTTACACGGGCAATTTTCTCGATGCCCTCGGGCAAAAGCCCCGGTCAAGATGGTTATACAACACCATTCTACAAGATCGTGGGTGGCTTGGTGGGCACTGCTCAGGCTTCATCATCCGGACCTCACGTTTGATCCAGCTTCTTGGGGGCATATCCGGTGTCCTCTAGACCATTGTTGATCAACCTGATCGAAAATCTTGCAAAATTCTGGCCAATTGGATGAGTCCTCTGTTGGACACACTAATTCATCTTGACCAGTTGGGGTTCGTGCCCTCTAGGGAGGCAAGATACAACACGCTAAAAACCTTTACTCTTATGCACCAGATTCGTGCGGAAAAGATACCATGTGTGATTTTATCTTTGGATGCGGAAAAAGCGTTCGACCGAGTATCATGGCCCTTTCTACGTGGAGTATTAGAGATGATGGGATTGGGTCCTATTATGAGGGAACGAATTTCAGCCCTATACATATCTCCTCAGGCCCAGATCCGTATTAACGGTTCTTTGTCGGTACCAGTGGTGGAACCAGGCAGGGGTGCCCCTTTCACCTATCTTGTATATACTCGCCATAGAGCACTTACTCCAGGCTATTCGTAGTGACCCACTTATATAGGGGGTCCAGGCCGGTCGACTGCACGTAAAATGTTCTGTCTTCGCAGATGATTTACTCCTGTACCTGACTAAACCAGGTAACTCACTTCCTGCTGTCATTAGGGCCTTGGAGGAATACAGCCGACTAAGTAATCACAAAATCAACATGACAAAAAGCACCGCTATGGGCCTAAACATTCCCGATCAGGAATTGGATCACATGCAGTCCTCCTTCCCTTTCTCCTGCGCCCCATAAATCCGGGAGGTCCCTGCTCACCACTGCTAAACAACCTTTGGCTTCCTGACTCCTTGAGGCTGCCTCTTTCTCGCCTCCTGGGGGGGGACACACACGCTGCCCAGTCGGTTTTCGCCGGTGTGATTTCCGCTGGCTCATTAAAGAGTTATGAAGACCTGATGGGGAACCCGACTACTGCACTGTTCTCGAGATTACAATACTACCAGCTTCGGAACTTATACTCCAGGTGTCAGTCGGCCCTTGAGGCCAGCTACGCCATTTGAACTGTGGTGCTTGGGGCAGTATTCGGAAAGACGAGCCCTCTCAGGTCTTTATAAAATGCTCACTGACTGCCCTAGGTCGGATAGACTTTCTTTCCAAAAGAGTTGGGAGCAGGAGCTTGGGGGTCTCGATCTCGGAGGAGGAATAGAGCAAGGCCTTTACTTTAACACACAAATCATCCATATCCACAAAAGCACAAGAACTAAATTATAAAATTCTGACGAGGTGGTACAGAGTTCCGGCCCTGCTGCATACCCTTTATCTGACGATTCCAAACCTTTGTTGGCACTGTGGACTAAGCAGAGGACTGCTCCATTATCCAGCCTTTCTGGTTGAAGGTTATTGATGTAATTCGAGTTATCACAGGAGTACGTCTTCAAGCTAACCCAGCGCATTTTCTTCTTTTTACTCTTCCTCTTCCAACCTCGACGCTGAAACATCACCTCATTTCACACTTGATAATCGCAGCCAAAACAATGATTCCAAGGTTATGGCTTTCCAACTTCAACTTCCCTCTATTTCGGATTGGCTTAAGGAAGTCAACACGGAACAGAGAAGGGAGGAATTCAGGGCAGACTCCCCCGATCGGTACAAAAAGTACCTTCAAACATGGGAAGACTGGATAGTGTTCTGTAGGTCAGACCAATACCGACTCCTCTCCTAATAATAGGTACAAGCCTACTTCCCACACGCCGTGCAACGACTGAACCGACTGCAGGTTTTATATTGATATTGTTATGTTTGTTATTGTAATTTTTTTCGTACTACTTTCTTTGGCAAGAATCGGATGCTGTTCTATCTCCATATTGAGCAACGCTGTAATACTGCCTTTCTTATGCCACTCAACCTTCTAACGTGAGGCGACATTTCCATCTTGGAAACGCCCTCACCTCAGGTGCACCTTGACCCTCTGTGTGGCGATCCCCTTTTTTTTTCTCTGCATGAACGTTTCCACACCTGGCGCGATTGCTCATTTCGCTCTTTCATGATCATAGCATACTGTTTGACATGACTTTAAGTGTGCCATATACCTCATTGTTCATGAGACTGTATACCGATTTTGATTCTATTTGCCATTGTTCAATCCTTCTCTTGTTCAATAAAGCTTGTTTTTGAATAAGGAAAAAAAAGCAAGACACCAAAAAAAAAAAAAAAAAAGACTCTAACCCTAACTATTAACTTTCCCTAACTTACTCCCTAACCTGTCCCTAGAGCTAACCCTAACACCAGACATCCTTGACCCTATCCTTACCAATATCCCTCACTATGCTGACCCTACCAAAACAGCTCAAAACAACCAAAGAGAAATTTGGAATAGAACACACTGCAAGACTGACACAGAATAAAACAGGAGCAACAGAGAATTAAGACAAGCAAGGTTTTTACAACTGGGAAAAGATAACTAACCAAAACAGTTCTGAATGCACCAAGCTTACAAGCAATAATGGGAAGATTTATCAAGGCAGTTGCGTGAGAATTCTGGCTCAATTTACGCAAAAAATAACGTCCTACAAGATGTTCGCCACATTCACTATGTGTTTTAGACAGTTTCAGATGCTTTTGCGCCTTGTCCGTCAAAGGGTATGTGACCTCGTTAAAGGGGCATGGTTTTGTGGGAAACAGGGCATGGCTTAAATGCGCCAAAAATGCGCCAGAGTTTTTGCTCAGTTTCTGGAGTAAAAGTAAGCCAACTTAAAGATGGTACAAACTTAGACTAGACAGTTCTATCCTCCGCCAGATTTAACAACACTATTATACATGTGGCGCTTTGTAAGACTGTCTAGTCTAACTTTAAGTTGTCTAAGAGTTAGACACTATTGATAAATCTTCCCAATCTCTCAGATATCAGAATGCACAGCAGCCAAAAGGTGAAACTCTGTTTTATAGAGGAGTAGCAATCAACCACTCCCACATAATCAAGCTCCCATGTGTGTATTGTCAGCTGATAGTCCAGAGAATTGTTTGAGGTAGAAATATAGCAACAGCCTTTAGCAAAGAAAGATACATTCTTCCATTCATAACAGTTACCCATGATTGAATATTACAGTTCTCTATCATTGTAAATAATATACAATAATATAATAATAAACATGATTTTCAGTTGTAATCATTTAACTCTTTAAGGATGCAACCTATTTTGGCCTAAAAGATAAAACCCCATTTTCTAAGCCTGACGTGTCACTTTTGTGTGGAAAGAATTGTTTAATGTTTTTACTTATCCAACTGATTAACACTGTTTTTCCATGACACATTACGGAAGATTTGTCAATACTATCTAATACTTAATGCGACATGTATGAAACCTGACGCCTCAACACAATTTTGTGCTTTTTTCCCCATGTCAAATGCGCCTGAATATATGAAAGTGGTGAATGTGCGCTCATAAATGGCGCCTAAGGTTCGAGGCACCTCACATCTGTGTTTGGCACGCCCTGGAACTTTGCCACATTAGTAATGCTCCAAACGTGTATTTGACATACAGCAAAAGCTGGCACAGCACAGGTCTTGCAAGATCACCTCCATAGTTTTTATTCACTAACATGCTATTCTAACACCTTATTATTTTATTCCTAGCCAGCTTATTATGTATTTGTAATCACTGATAATACTACGCTAACACCTTAAATACACGATTGAGAATGGGATTTATGTTAGATGCTGTATTGGTTCAATTCATTTATATAATTTAATTTTAAATTAATTTTAGATTATAAAAATCTTAAATACATTTTATAGGAGAGAATTGTATCTTTTTGGATCTTATATAATTTATATTAATTTTATATTAAATAATTTGTTTTGAAATTTATATAATTTAATTTTATATAGTTTGATAATTAGCATACATTTTTATTATTTTACTGATATAAGTTGAGAAATAAAGGACATAATTGCAAATCTAGTTCCATTATGACAACTGAGGCTCAGGCATTGAAATAGATCTGCCTGTCTGAGCAATAATGCGCATTCCTAAATTTGTCTAATAGTATGATTGTGGTGTGACACGCCCCTAGAATGCCCCCACATCTTTGGCGCATTACAAACATGTTCATTTGACGCGCCATACATCAGGAAATTAGGCGAACTAATCACTTTTGAGTCCTTCACACATGTTCCATTTAGTGTAAACTTAGACTAGACAGTTTTAAAATGTGCTACATTTTTTATAGTGTTGATGAATGTGGTACATTTTTAGACTATTTAGTCTAAGTTTACATCTTCTATTTACCAAGACCACACCACTAAATACATAATAAATGTAGTGTAAAGAATGCTTGCTAGTATGAATAATATTATAGTAAATGTGCTCCATTGTACTTTATAAGTGGTAAATTTTGGTTGAAGCATTCTGTACTTATTTGTGAAAACCCCAAGACTTATCTAAAGTTTAGAAATATTTGTGAGTTTAGAATTTGAAATGTTCTGCTTGAATGACAGATAGTCATACCACACAAATTAATTAACAATTAACATTTACCATATGTCTACTTTATGTTGGCATCATTTGTTTAATGTCTTTTTACATTTTTAGAGCTTTAGAAACTTTAACAGTTTTGTGGAATTTTTTTTTAAATTTTCAAGAAAAGTTCCTTGCAGTCCTCTAAAAAATCAGAACGGCTTTAAGAAACTTGTTAAAAAGTAAAAATTTCATGAATTAAATTTTTTTTCAAAAACCAATAATGATAACAAGAGGGGGCAATTTTTCCAAAAAATTGGGTTTGGGTCACTTCCCAAATTTTCCTGACAAAAAAAAATTTCGGTCCAAATTTACTTCAGGAGAAGGGTTTAAAAAACAGCTTTTTCCCCAGGTGCACAACCCTGCGGGGGGCTTAGAACGTTGGTCTTGTTTAAATATGCGAGAGAGTTTGGGTTTGGTCTTCATACAATTTTTTTTTTTTATATACCGCAGATGATGCCGCCGCTCTTAGAATCGCTTCACTAAAAAATTCCTGGGCACTTAAGGGCAAAAGGGACCAAAAAACTCAAGCGGGGAAAGTAGCCTGATAAAGTCAGACAGCAAAACTGGAAAAAAACAAGCTGAGAGCTCAGGTGGCAAATTAGTACAGATTGGGGGGATGGCGGCAGCAAACGCAGCAGAGGTAAAAAAAGGGGGGGGGGGGAGGCACAATGACTTCCGGAGGTGGCAAAAACAGGAGTAGGCCACAGAGTGGGAAAAACACAGTGTGGAGGTTACGGCAGCACAGCGAGGTCAGGGGAGTGGCACAATGCATTTGGGGTGATAAAAAAAAGGGTAGCCACAGATGGCACAAAAGACACAGTTGGGGGTCACGGCAGCAGCACATGATCAATATTGGGACAAGACACAGTGTGGGGGTCCGGCAGCAGCAGCATGAGGGCAGGCAGTGGACAATGAAAATTTTGGAGTGGCAAAAAAAAGGAGTAGGCACGAAGGCACAAACAATGTGAGGTGACAGCGCAGCAGATAGCAGAGGCAAGGTGGCACAGACACAGTGTGGAGGGCACGGCAGCAGCAGAAAAGTCAGGCGGCACAATGACATTCTGGAGGGGCAAAAACAGTGTAGGGCCCCAGAGTGGGGACAAAGACACAGTGTGGAGGTCACCAGCAGCATGAGGGCAGGCAGTGGCACAATGACATTCGGAGGGCAAAAACAGGGTTTGGCCACAGGTGGGGACAAGACACAGTGTGGAGGGCACGGCACAGCAGCATGGGTCAGAAGTCACAAGACACAGTGTGGAGGGCACGGGAACAGCGCATGATGTCAGGCAGTGGGACTATGACATTCGGAGGGGGCAAAAACAGGGGTAGGCCCAGGTGGACAATTTACAAGAGTGGAGGTCACAGCAGCATGAGGTCAGAGAGTGGCACAATTAAAGAGTGTGGAGGGCACGGCAGTAGCAGCATGAGGTCAGGCAGTGGCACAATGACATTCTGGAGGTGGCAAAAACTGGAGTAGGCCACAGAGTGGCACAATGACACAGTGTGGAAGTGACGGCGGCAGCCACAGCAGCATGAGGTCAGACAGTGGCACAATGACATACTGGAGGTGGCAAAACAGTAGTAGGCCACAGAGTGGTACAATGACAGAGAGTGGAGGTCACAGCAGCAGCAGCATGAGGTAAGAGAGAGGCACAATGACACAGGGTGGAGGTCATGTCAGCAGCAGCATGAGGTCAGACAGTGGCACAATGACATTCTGGAGGTGGCAAAAACAGGAGTAGGCCACAGAGTGGCACAATGACACGGTGTGGAGGTCACGGCAGCAGCCACAGCAACAGCATGAGGTCAGACAGTGGCAAAATGACATCCTGGAGGTGGCAAATACTGGAGTATCCCACAGAGTGGCACAATGACACAGTGTGGATGTCACGGCATCAGCAACAGCAGCAGCAGCATGAGGTCATAGAGTGGCACAATGACAGAGTGTGGAGGTAGGTGGCAATATCAGTCCCTGGTAAAGATGGTTGGTGGCAGATGGAGAAATTGTCAGCAGATGTGTGGAATCAGGCGGGTGGCGGCATCAGAATAGTGGCTGAGGCAGGTAGTTTGTACCCAGACTCATTTCTCACAGTTTTGGGGGAGGCGTCATGGCTGATGTAGTCTGACGCCTAAGGCATTGGTGTGTGGAAATCCTGGCTGATCCCCCGCCTGATTCATCTTGACAAAGGTCATTCGTTCCGCATTTCCCGTGGACAAGCGGGTTCTCCTTGGGGTAACGATGGCCCCCCGCCGCACTGAAAAACCCGCTCTGATGCCACACTACTGCCGGCAGGACAGCTTCTCCACTGAAACTCGGGAAGTTGCGGCCACAAAATCCAGTTTGGCTGCCCAGTAGTCCAGCGGATCTTAACTGGAGTGGCAGAGTGCTGTCCAGTAGGGCCACCACCCGTTGGTTCAGGGACTGCTCCAGGTCCTTTCCTGCTGCGACTGGCCCTCCTCACTTAGGCGGGTGAAGGAACGCTCATCAGTGACTCCAGACTTAGGTTGCTGCTGATGGAGCTGGTATTTCTCCTACCCCCCCTACTTTCTCCAGCAGCCCGGCAGTAGTACGTGAGCGCTGAGGAACCCCCCCGGGCAGACCTGTCAGAAGAGGACGATGCCGCACATAGAAAGCGGCCAACTGACTACGGAGGATTTCCCTATAGTATTTGAGTTTTTACTCCCTCTCAGCAGCTGGGAAAAAGGCTCCCATTTTGGACCGGTACCGAGGGTCCAATAGGGTGGAGAGCCAGAAGTCATCCCTCTGCCGGATGCTGACTATTCGGCTGTCACTAGCCAGGCAAATCAGCTTTGCTGCGGGCCATCTGCACAAGTGCTCCGAGGGGCTCCCTGCCTCCATCTCCACTGTATACTGCCACGGTGCTTGCGGGTCATCTGCCTCGTCTTCCTCATTTCCATCTACCTCCTCCAGCTACTCCTGCTCCTCCTCTCTTGTCACCTGGGTAGAAAATCCACTCATTTCACCAGACAATGCTCTGCTCCAATGTCCTCCTCCTCCTCCATTTCTTTCCCCACCGGACTCATGTGGCCACGAGATGTAGTCGCCACGTCTCCAGTCCCCTGCCCAGACAGATTTTTCAGCATCTGTTCCAGGACATGAAGCATGGAATGACTTTTTACATCCCGTAGTCCTGGCGACTGACAAATAACGTGGCCTCTTCGAATGGTCTCAACAAACGGCAGGTGTCACGCATGAGCTGCCACTGGCTGACATCAAAGTTACACAGGGGAGTATTCCTGTCCGCCTGGATCATCAAAAAATCGTTAATGGCCTTTCTCTGTTCATACAGTTGTTCCAACATGTGCAGGCTGGGAAATTTCCCAAAGGGTGGGAAACATCGCATATCAGGGTGTGTTGGGGGAGGCCGTTATTCCGCTGCAACTTGAGGAGGGTGTTCCTGGCTTTGTAGGAATGGATGAAGTGCATGCACAGTTTCCTGGCCATTTTCAGAATCTTCCGCAGTTCGGTGGAAGACTTCAGGAACCTTTTCACAACCAGATTGAACACATGCGCCATGCATGGCGCATGGACCATCCCTACTCAGTGCAGCGCGGACACCATGTAACTCCATTGTGCGTCACCCATGTTCCGATTTGCAGTTGGCCACACATCGATTTTCTTGCTGCATGACGCGGAGCAGTTCCTTCCCTTTTTTGACTTTTTTTCTCCGAGGCAAGCCAGGTGTAGAACTGCGTGACATCGCTGTGCCTACACATGTGGTAGATGGAGCAGTACTTGTGGAGGCTGAGATGGTGGTGGTGGAGGAGGAGGGGGACATTGGCCAGGAGCCGCAGTTTGACAATGTGGAGGAGAAAGCGGGGTCTCCTGTCAAGTTGTTGGTGTGCCGGGCAGGAAGCACATTCACCCAATGGGCCGTAAAAAGGGCATGTATTGGCCCTGACCGTAGTTAACAGCTCCAGCGTCCGCGCTTCCGTCACCCTTTAAACAAACCGATAAGCTCAAGGCTGCCACTTTTGTTCTACTTTTTTTAAAGTGTGGTTTTGCTTTTTGGAAAAGAAATTACAGCTTGAAACTTCCATCTGGCTCGGGCCAAGCCATTGTTCTTGAATGGGGCAGAGTCCACCATTTGGGAAAGGGAGGGCGGGAGGGACCAAAAATTGACAGGAGCACGGTCAGCTGCTCACCTTTTGGGGTGGTTGGGCGCAAATGTTTCTCTTTGCAATTGCCTCGGCTGAACGCTGCTGGCGCCATGATAGCGAGGAGCAGGGCACTGGGGCCGGGGAAAAAATGGGAAAGGAAACGCCCCCTTCTGCAGAGGTGGTGGGCTTGACTGGCTGCAATTTGGCAGCGTGCCATGGGCACTTGTGCTGTTGCGCCGGTGGCAGGGTGGACCCCACTCTGAGCCCGTTTCTCCCACCCCCCCGGAATGGTGGAAACCTGCAGTGTTGACGCAGGGGCCGTGGTCCAGCGTTTCCCCTGGCCACGTTACTTTTGCCCCCCAGATTTACATAACCCATATTGGCTCCCCCGGGTTTAGCAAAGAACTGCCCCCCGCCGAGTATCTGATTTTACCGCCCACCTCCGCACGGGGTGACTACTCTGCCCCTGCCCCGTGAGCTCTTTGCTGCTACTTTCTTGGACCTGGGGAAACGGGTTTTCTACCCCGTGGCCCCTTGGCTCCCGACCTCAAACTGCTCTCCCTGCTGACTTTACGGCCCACAAAACCCACTTGTGGCTGCCCCCCGCTGCCTGACCCCTTAAAGCGGGGACCCCCCTTCTCCGGACGAGGGATGAACCCCTTTCCCTCACCCGGGGCCCCCAAAAGGCGGTGGGAACATTCATCTATTTGTGTTTCCCCGTCCCTGCTTTCCTCATCCCCGGGTCTTGGTTATGCAGGGGCCCTAAACCCCTCAAAAACTTTACCTCCCATGCCATTTCCCCCACATGTATACTTTGCCCCCTTTCGGGCAGAAGCGGGGATTTTTGGGCCCCCCCATTTCAAACGCTGCCAAAAGTAGCTGCGGGAATCCCCTCCTCAAATTTTTCCCACCTGCTAAATAGTGGCCTAAAGCCCAGACCACATAAAAAAATCTCTGGCTGGGGGGAACCCGGGATGTGACTGAGGGGGTTGAGGACAGGTGAGGGCAGCTAACCTGCCCCCGGGGCCTTTTCCCAACAAGGGGTTGTGTCGGGACACCCCAACCGCCCTTTGGTTTGGGGTTGTAAAGATTTTCATCTGGGGGGGAAGGGGATAAACCTAGTCAACTAATCAAGAATTTGGGTTCCCTTGTCAGCACAGGCCGCTAGATGACAGGGGCAGTTGGGGGGCCTCCCCGAGGGGACCCCTGCTGGGACGCCCCCCCTTGGCTGTGCTGCGACCTGGGGCCTGCCCCAAAATTTTTTTGGTCCCCACTGCCCCTCGCAGGTGAAGACCCTTGCCACCTTTTCGTCTGACTTTACTGTTTTTTCAAAAATGTACAAACATTTGTTTGATGAAGATATCTGTATATGAAAAATACACCCCCTTTGGTATTTTGATTTCCAAAGGGAACCCCTCAAAAGAGCTTGGGTAACCCTTGGGTTTTAAATTTTCGCTCACAAAATGGATAGGAAAAATTGACTTTTCTGTTTCCGTTTAAAAACTCTGTGTAAATTTTTCTGAAAATAAAAGCAAAAAACAGGCTTAATTAACCTTTTGGATATGAATTATGTTTTAAAAAGAATTTTTTCTGTGGCGGTTTTAAAAAAAAAGTTTCTTTTTAATGGTTTCAAATACAAAAAAATACTTAGTTAACCCTTTGGGTGTAAAATTTCGCCCAAAGAAAATTTAGCATCCAAAAAAATACTAGCTTTGTAGCGTGTTACAAAAGGCGTGATTTTACGGGACACAGCAAGTGAAAAAAATTGTAATTTAACCCTTTGGTTGTGAAAAATTTCTACAGGCCCAAAATTTCCTTTTTTTTGGGGGTGAAAAAGATGGGGTATTTTGTCCCCCACAAAACAGAAAAAAAAAAGCTTAATTAACCCCTTTGGGTGTAAAAATTTCGTAAAAGAAAAGAGCATCCCCAAAAAAATACTAGCTTTGTAGCATGTTACAAGGCGTGTATTTTTTCGGTTTCACAGCAAGAGAAAAAATTTAATTAACCTTTGGTTGTGAATTTTGTACAAGGGAAAAAGTCTTTTTTGGGGGTTTAAAAAGACGGGTTTTTTTTAGTCACCACACAAGGGAACAACGGGTTAATTAACCCCCGGATGTAAATTGCGCAAAAATTTTAGCAGCCAAAAAAGAAGTGGTATTTGTATTGTAAAAAACCCCTGTTTTTTGTAAATGAATAAAAGGAACAGGCTTTAGATCACCCGGGATATTCAATTTTTTGTGGGGCAGATAGCATTAAAATGTATATGCAAACTGCACTGGACGACATGGACTTCAGATCCAATACCCCACAAAATCAGAAATAGAACGTTAAGAGAAGCAGTCTCTGAGACAAGCTGTGACACCCCCAAAAATCGCTGTATAAAAATGAGTTCTTTAGTAAGAGATATCATTAGCAGCCGTGGCAGCACCTTCCCTACTCAGTACAGTGAAAGCGTATGAGCTCCCAGCGTCGCGCCCGGACTTATATAGTGCGGTGACGTCACAGAATCCCGCCAGTCTCTGATTGGCTTCATCTCTGCACATGTCATGCAGGCTATGCCCTTCTTCCTCCCAGAGTTCTTTGCCCCATGTAACGCCATGTGCTCGCAGCCATTTTATCAATGAAAAGCACACTTCGTTCACGCGAAGTACCTCAAAGTTCGACTTCGTTCCGAACCGAAGTTTTCATGAAATTATAAGAGAATTCCACTTCGTTAGAATCAATTCGCCCATCTCTAGTGATAACCTGATAAAAAAACAACTTAGAATTGTTTGACCTAATTGTATGGCTTTTGGCCTTGGTATGATACATGATTCAAACACATGTCTCAGAAATTAAGGAGTGGATTTTTTTTACTTTTTAGTTAATTTTTTCCAGCACTGTTGCAGGTTTGCACAGGTCTAAAAGTACACCAAAAGCCGTAATTTTACAGAAAACACCTCTCAAGGTAAACATCTAGGGTTATGGTGAGCTTTTTGATCCTACAGGTCTGTCATAGAATATATTAGAATTTGTTTCTGAAAGTCCAAAATTAAATTTATTTCAACAATAAATAGTTTTAACACTATTAATATACCCCATTCATGGTCATCAGCTGCAGCTTGCATACACAGCTGGGCTCAAAATGGCATTAATGCTATTATGCTTTTGGAGTGCAAATGTTGCAGGAATGGTTTTTGGCCCCATTAAAAAATATGTAAACCCCAAGGTAGCAGCATAGTGAAAACTCCCTTTTTTGAAACTATACCCTTCAGCAAATTCATCTAAGGGTGTAATAAGTATTTTGACCCCACAAGTGTTTTCCAGACATTAGAGTGCAATCGAAGTTGCAGAGTGAAAATTGCAATTGAAATGTAAAAGGAGTGTTCTTGCCGTTGATTGAACTGTGATAAGGTTTTTTTTCTCAAAGTTGCAGATTTTTTATGGGACCCTTTTTGGGGTGCTTATGAGATTTTGAAAATTGTTGATTGCCATTTTTGTTGTTTTTTTTCTGGCTTAAACCATGCAATGTAAATAATATGGTAATTTTATCAAGTGGGTTAATACAACTGCAATAACATCTAAAATATACAGTTTTTTATAGTTTACTACTTTTATATAAACATACTTAGATAAAAATGTAGGGGGACATGTATAAAAACTGCCTAGTTCTAAGCCTTTCTTTGTTACTTATAGCAACCAATCAGAATTCCTCCTTTTATTTTATAGGAGCACTATAAGAAATGAAAGGGGAGCTCTGATTGGCTACTATGGGCAACATAGAAAGTCTTAGACCTAGATAGTTTTCTTACATGAGATATAGTTTATATTTTTTCATATGGAGGCTATAGCTTTTTTAATGTCCCATCAATTGAGATTTTGAGAAATTCTTTTGTGGAATGAGCTGTAGTTTTTATTAAAAGCATTGTAGCGTTCATATGACTTTTCATCACTTTTTTTTAGGTAGAATGAACAAAATACAGCACCTCTGGCATGGTTTTTATTTTTTATGACATGCTGATTTAATTTCATTATGATTGCAGTGATACCATATTTATATATTTTTTTTCTATTTTACTATTCAAAAAGAAAAAAAAAGGACATATGTATGAAAACTGTCTAGGTCTAAAATTTACTTTTTTTTTCAGAGCACTATATAAAATGAAAGGGGTGCTCTAATTCGCTGTTTTAGACCCGGACAGCTTTCATACATGTAGCCCTTAAATACCACAAAGTCACAATTTTATTTTACATTATTCTAAAAGCCATGATTTAAAATTTTTCTGTCTATAAAGTTGTGTAAGGGCTAAATTTTTGGGGGATAATAAATGTTTCCATTGGTACAATTTTTGGATATTGTTTTTTTTTTTAGTTCACCATGTAAATTAAATAACATTACAATTGCATAGCTTGGATCTTTGTGGATGCGGCAATACCAAATAAAATATTTCTTTCTTTTTTAATAATAAACATTTGTAAAGAAGAAACGGGGTTTTGTGTTTTTTTGCTTTATTTATATATGTCCACTTTTTCTTTACTCTTTTACACATTTTCTTTTTTCCCCACAGTGGGGCTAGACTGTGCGATCACTTGATCACTGGTTTAATGTAATGTAGTAGATAATGGTGTTGCGATATATTATGTAACTGTTACTACACCTATTAGACCATAGCTCTTACTCAGTGCTTAATAGACTTCTTTTACCATAAAAGACAGAACTAAGGACATTAAATTGCTTCCAAATCACTTGTAAGGGTGCTTTCACACGGTGCGTTTTTGGTGCGTTTTTGGTGCGTTTTTTTTGGATTCGTTTTTTGTGCAGGAAGGTACAGCAATTAATGATATACATTGTTGCACAAAAAACCGCATCCAAAAAACTTCATCCAAAAAACCGCACCAAAACCGCACAGTGTGAAAGCACCCTAATGGTGCTGATGAGTGACACAGGGAGGATGCAAGAAAAAAAACACAATTATGGGATTTTATAGGGGGTTGTTTTTATGGAGTTTTTCATGTGGTATAAATGATATATTAACTTTATTCTGCAGTTTAGTATGGTTCAGGTTGTACTAAATGTATATGGTTTTTAATAGGTTTCACTGCTTTAAAAAAAAAAACAACAGAAAACTTTCTTTAAATTTGCTTTTCCATACCACTACAATTTTAGTTACCTGATATATTTAATTTTGATATCTTTTACTTAATTTCCAAAAAAAAAACATTATTTTTTTTCCTTTGTCTTGCCAATTACATTAGTTTTTCAAGATGAGCTACTAGTACAATCTATCTACTGCAATACTTATGGATTTTAGCACATAGCAGAGTTTGGAGTCATCCCATTAGAAACCCAAGCACATTGTGGGGAGACTAATGGGATGATAGATGGAATGGACAATGCTGAACATGACCTCTAAGGCTATGTTCACACGGTGTAAATTGGGGGGGACGTTTTTTTGGGGGCCCTGCAATTACATCTTTGTGCTCGGGAGCGGGGGGGGGGGGGAAACCAAAAGACATTATTAGTCAGGGCGAAAACCCGCCGTGAAGAGTTAATATGCCCACTTTCCCCCCCGTTTCCGGCGTTTTTGGGCCCCCGACCCGGAGGAGAGGGGCCCAAAAAATCCAAAAGCTTTAAGCGAATGCCCCCGCTTTTCGCTAAAGAGCAAACACCTGGCGGGAAAACACTTCAGTCCAGCGCTGGGGATTCAAGTGAGTAAAAATTTTTTAAAAAAATTACATGGGGCACAAAAGTGGCACTGGGCCCAAAACTTTTTTTCCGGGCAATTTTTTGCCCTTGTTCCCGGGGCTAAAAAAAAATGTAAAAAACACCCTTTTTAAAAACAAGTCCCAAACCAAGGGGGGAGCTTAATTGGATATGACGTTAAATAGACGTCTGACCAATCAAACCATATTATCGTGATCCGAAATATGTTGTTTTTAAGTATCTAATATATTAACAAAAAATCGCTTTTTTAATTTGCCCTGTAGGTACCCCAGTGTTTTTAGTTTCATAATTTCCCAAAAAAATTCCCCTTTTGGGGTAATTGGGTTATCCAATTTCCTCCACGGTAAAA
Organism: Phyllomedusa bahiana; assembly: GCA_025379985.1. Classification (NCBI taxonomy): domain Eukaryota; kingdom Metazoa; phylum Chordata; class Amphibia; order Anura; family Hylidae; genus Phyllomedusa; species Phyllomedusa bahiana. The sequence goes on along the minus strand of JAODAL010032158.1, from coordinate 10,256 downwards.
GGTTTTTTTAAACGCTTCTATTGGGATAGAAACTAAAATTTTTGGGGTTGCCTTGGGTGTTTCTATGAAAATGCCCTTTTCAACCCCTGATGTTTGTCCTGTAATTTCTTTTGACGCAATTTAAAATGTTCACCAATTCTTGTGTTTTTAGTTTACATACTGTGCAGCCGTATATATATTTTTTTGAGCAAGCTATACACTCTATGTGTACACAACGTGATGGCTGTTGGCAGTTCAAAAATTCTGTATTGGTAATTTTTTGGTTTTCGGATGCACACTCACGTTCAACAATGCTGCGTGTTTCACCGACTGGATGGTCCCTCTCATCCACGCCCACTATCACACGCTACTACGCATCTCCCAATCTGCGCGCGACCCCCCAACCGGCACACACTCTCACAACTCCAAACCCACGCCCAAAACCCACCCACGACACTCCCACACACAACCCTCCAGCCCTCCACAACTACCACGGTGAGTGCGCGCGCGACTCTATAGAGATACTCTCTCTATATCAAGTATGTGGGTTGATTTTATGTCTACTGGTTTAAAGATTGGCACTAAATCATTAACAAGCATCCCGGTTCCCATCACTCAACTAGCCTACCACAATTTTCAGATCAGGCGATAATTAAGTTAAAGATCTGTGCATCATCATTAAAATCGCGCCATTTTCGGGCGCTTCAAGTAACCGCCAATTGCTGGCGGCCAGCAGAATCAGTTGAGCTTACTACAACAACTAAACACACCCTCTCCAATACCCCCCAGCAGGGAGATGTGTGTGCGACGTCATGACTGGGATGTGTAATGGATTTGCGATTGGCGGAAAATCACATGACATCGTATTACATATGTGAACAGCGTTTCCTGTTCAGACCTTAGTCGTCCTCTCAGCGTCTCATAGAAATAGGACGTGCGCATCTGCCTGGGGGCCAAACAGCTCAGCGAAATTAGTCTATTTCTTCACAGAGAAACCTCTACTAATACTGTGACCTTCCAAATTAGTTTTGGGGAGGGGGGGGGGTTGAGATTATGAGATTTGAAGATTTTATTAGTTAGCTAGAAGAATTTTTAAAGTAGCAACAGCTTCTACCGCTGTAAAGTCACGGGGGGAGCGAGGGGGGCCCCCGGCGAACACAGAAACAAGCTCTATCTATAAAGAACACTGATAAAGTTCACCAAGACCTAGTGTAGACAATTGCACTGCAATATCTTTATTATTAACAGTTTCTATTGGGAAATATTTCCTGGATATTGGGCACCTGAACTAATATTGAATACACTTTCATTGTCTAGTAACTGCAGGTCTCTTTGTTAGGTGCAAAACTCCACTTTTATTATCAGTATACATTTCAGATAGGTGTTCCTTTTCAATTTTAACCCATTCCACACCTTGCAGTTAAATTACAATCCAGCAATCTTGTAGTCACACAGGTTGTTTGTTGACAAAAATACCGAGTGTATTATCAAAAACATAACAGATACGTGTTTTTTTGACCTTTTGCCACCCCAGCTTTGTTGCATTGACGTAGTATCCACGTAAATGTCTTAAAAACACAATTCTATAGCACCACAGGTGAAATTTGAAAGGTGCGAAAAAATTACTGTGTATTATACGAAAACATACAGATACGTGTTTTTTTGACTTTTGCCCTGTCGAGATTTGTTGATAGACACCTTGCAGTAAATTTCAATCCAGCAATTTTGTTTTGATTAGCGGATTTGTGAGAATAGCTGTGATTTGCCGTCTTAATAAGGAGACTTCCAAAACTATTCCATACCTTCTCAAATTTTATTTCTGAAACATGGAGCGACATGCAGTGTGGTAAGCAGAAAAGAGGGTTAGCACATGAGTTAGAGGTACGAGAGGAAGGTCTTCTTTCCCGTGCTGGCGACTAACAACGCATGCCCAGCGGATCGCAGCTTTGCAGACCGTGCAGGCTGTCATCCGCTGGGTCCCGGGCCCTTGAATCTAAGTAACGAACTCGTTGCCAATCTTTCCCTTCAGTGGTTAATGCAACCTGCATCTAGCAGTCTTACCTCCTCGCTCCCAGTCCGGCCACAAATGTCGTCATCATCATCATCAGCATACCGTCCAACATGAAGCAGCCAAATGTCAACTCGTGTACCCACCACTGTGATAATCCATTGTCTGAAGACCTCTTTGATGACAAAATGCGGTGGGGTCAGAAGGCATGTTAAAAGATCAGAGGAATGATTTAGTCCGCTCTGACGCCATTACTGAGCCACAGAGGGAGGTGGAAGGAAAGCCGTCAATCGCAAAAAACCCTCGGCGGTCGGCAAAACGCCTTGCAGTGCCCCTGCTTGTAGCCCGAGCTTCTGGATGCAGAAAGTCAGGACGACCAAGTCACCATTGTTTGATGATGATGATGATGAACGACAATGCGGAACCATCCTGGTCTTTTCCGCAAATTTGCTTGCTAGCGCATCAGCAGTGGACGTGAGGGGGAAGTGTCAATACGGGTCCACCGACAAAAAGGTAGATGGCGTTCGGCAGAAGTCCGCTGATATGAATCCGCCACCACGGTCCACGCAAACCCCGCTCCTTCGCTTAATTCGCCATCAAAAAGGTCCAGGACCTCTCAAAGCTGGGCCTTCTTTTGATGAAAGCCTCTGATTCACCACCAGCGATGTCATTTGGCCGCATTGCCCGTAAACGAATAAGTAGAGGCAAGAACCTTAAGTGTGTTAACCACCCACCCAACATGTCAGTCACATGCAGCGAATGCATGAGTTGAAAGGAAGGAACAACTTGGCCAAATAAGGCCAGACCCTGCCAGCCTCCAACCACTGTTCACACCCTCTGTCTGCCCGCCTCCTCCTCCTCCACCGCCACCACCAAGCGTTCCTTCAGCTGCCCATGTCTCTCAGAGTCATATCAGGATCACCTCCGCCTCAGCCTCCCCCACCGTCCGCCCGAGTACCCACCATCACCACCAGAGAGCCCAATCCTATAACCCTGCCCTTCTCCTTCCGCCAGTTTGAAGACACTGCAACGCCGACAGCTGCAGTCTAAGCAGCCAGCCTTATGTCTTCCAGGTTTGGGAGCAGAAAGAAACACTTTAAACCCCAAACCAACCAAAGCCCAAAGCCTTGAATGTCTGCATTCCAGGCTTTTGCCTTGGAAATTGTTGCCTTCCGTCTGGTGGACAACAGATGGGTTCCGCCACCACGTCATGGCCCTCGCCGATGCCCCCAATACCAGATGCCAGAGCAGGCATTTCTTTGCCAGAAAAAGCCGTCCCCTGTCCCTGCCCTGGCCCGATCCACGTGTCCCATCTAAAATTCAAGCGCGTTGTCTGCCATCTGTGTCCCAGAAAAGTCCACTCACCACCGACACATGGACTAGTAAGCACGTGCCAAGGCGCTATATCGCCTGTGACAGCTCACGTGGGTGAGCTGGGTGGATGTCTCCTTTTGGGGTGACGGTGGCTCTTAGGCTCGCGCAACGCTCTTCAAAACGCAGGGATGGTGCAGAGGGGCCTTCTATCCCCCAATGTTCCTCTGGTGGCATCACATTCCCAGATAAACCAGGCCGTGTTGAGAGACCGTCCACACACAGGTCAGGATCTGTGGACCGGCTCTCCGCAACGAGACCGACGCTGGCTGGGTGACAAGAACCCTTGAGCAGGCAAGGGTGGTGTGTGATAACGGGCGAAATCTGCTGGCCGCCCTATGATCGGTATGCTGGAGCTACACCTTGCCTGGCACGATGTCATGAACCTGTCGTCCAGAAATTTCTAAAGAAAGAGCTACCCTGGTGTGGACTGCCTGCTGAAGAAGGCTCGAGGTCTGAGTTCGCACTTCCGCCGTTCGCTAACCCTGCTATCGTCCCGCCTGGCTGCGTTGAAGCGTCATAGCTCGCGTCACCCGTCAACCGTCTCTTGTTGACAGTGGCAAAACCTGGAATTCAACCCTCCACATGCTCCAGCGATAGAGTGAGCAAGCGCAATGGCCATTACGCAGTACGAATGACACAGGGCTGACAAGCAGCCGGTGCGGACCTCGGGGTGTGAGGCACCGGAGAGTGGAGCAGGTGAAAGACTCTGCACCATCCTTGCCAGTTATTTGAAGAAGCCCACCAAAATGGTCAGTGCGGACGATGCCCTTATCAGCATGAGCATTGTGGTTGATCCTTAGGTTTTCTGGAACGATCGTTGGGACCACACTGAATGACATCAGGTCCTCCTCCAGCGACGGAGGAGAGACGGACACAGATGCAGACACGGAGCCTTTCTCTCCGTCAAATCCACAAGGCCCCGACAGGTTTTTCTCAATTTTATTCGTCTTCATTAGGCAGTGGTTCAGGTACCGAGCAGAGCAAGGGCGGCACCTCTGCTCTCAGTGTGCTTCATCTGAGGCAAGTCCGGGCTGTGTTGAAGCTGTGCCGTATAAGCGGAGGAGGAGAGGAGAATTCCTAGACACAACGCGTCCCTATGCCTTGGAAAGAGGTTGCGTGAATTTTGAGGCAGATGAGGAAGATGAGTTTGCTAGTGCCCCTCCAACCCAGATGCTTGGGACCTCAAGTCTTCCATCTCTCGCATAGAGTGCTTGGATGCTCCATTTTCCTCCAACACGATCCTGCTCAGCATTAAGGCCATCAAAATGAACAACAGTTACTGGGTGCCACCCTCCTGGATCCCCTACATAACCAAAGACTCAGCACTTTCATTCCACCCAACCACCAAATAGAGAGTAAAAGTGCAGAAAGGAGTACCTTGCTGATTGATCAAATGGAACATCTGTTGCGTCTGCTTCCGTTTCTTCAAATGTCACGGTGGAACAACGCCACGACGTGAAGCATAGAAGTGCCAAGTAGCCGTAGCGCAGTCAGCGTCAGCAGCAGGCAAGGTGGCAGAAGCCTAATGGGTGACCTCTGGAAAATCTAATATTTTTACCATCCGTCACAACGCATTGCAATGCAAAGCCACACATACCACACCCAGAGACCAGCTTAAGATCGATGGTGCAACACTACTATCTGCGTCTCAACACCATGTTTTTTGTATGTGTCCGGACCAATAGACTGCTGGTATCCAACATGGATGAATGCCCGAGCTGGCCTCGCCAACCCATAGAGGTGTTTGTTCCTGCCCCAGCAGCCAGCGTCATATCTGAGCAACCTTCACACAGCCGGAGGAGCATTAACAAAACAAACGCTTTCCGGCTTCCACAAAAAATTTTTTTGGAAAGGGTTTTTTTTTTGATTTTTAAATCAAATAAAATCGGGCATGAATCCTGAGGGTTTTGGTGGCCCCCAATTTGGGCCGGGGGTTTCCACCGTTTTAATTTGCGGGTCTCCATCACATTCCTCCCCCAAACAGAAAGGGTTCCTTTTTTAAAAAACTTATTTTTTAAAATGAAATTTTCTTTCCGGACTGCAATTTTTTTTCCCCCTCCTTCCCAACATTTCATTTTTCGGGTTTTGCTTTTGAGGGACTAAAAGACACCAAGGGTTTCATGAAAAAAACCCTATTCCCAAATTTACTCACTTTATTCCTTTGGAAAATTTTTTCCATTGCAATGGTTTTTTGGGGCAGTTTCCTCACAATTTTTAACAGTGGCTGAAAATTTTCATTTTAAAATTTTTTTTGGGGTCTTGTGCGGGTAAGATACACCCTTTAACATGGTTTTTTGGAAAACTGAATGTGTTTTTCTAAGGGGCATTTCTCCTTCAAAAAAATTTTTAAACGGGGCTGGGGAAAATTCTTTTTTATAATTTTTTTGGTCATGCTGCTTTTGAAAGGGACAATACTACGGGTCCTATTCAAAAAATGTTTTTTCTAATAACTTTTTTTTCCTTCACAATTTTTCAAAAGTTGGCTCAGGGGTTCCAGTTTTTTTTTTTGGGGGGGGGAATTTTGGGCGGGTGACAGGCACTTTTAATTTTAACAAGGTCCTTTTTTTAAAAAAAATTTTTTTCCCTAAACAGGACATTTTTTTTTTTTTCAAAAATTGGCCCCAAATGTGGCTAAAGGGGTCATTCCTTTTGGAAATTTTTTTGGGGTTTTGCTTTTTGGCTGTGACAGGGCAGCTAAACTACGGGCCCTTTTCAAAAAAATTTTGGTTTTTTTCAAACCCAGCATTTTTTTTTTCACAATGGAAAAAGGATTTTGCTCAAGGGTGAGGTCCGGGCCCATAAACGGGAATAAAAGAAACCCTTTTTAATTGGACACAAAATTGCAAAAGGGACTAGTTTTTGCAAAAATTTTTAAAACATGTTATCAATCCCTTTATTGAGACAACCCTTTTAATAAAAAAAAAAGGAAAAAAACTAAAATCCTTTTAAAAATTTTTAAAACAAAAATATTTTTGTTAAAAAAATTTCCTCTAAATTTGGGTAAAAGGGAGGTACAAAAATTTAGACCAGTTTGTGGGGTTTTTTTCGGGAGGAAAAATGGATATGGAGCACGGACAAGAGAACAAAGTACAGAGACCAATTTCCTCCAGCTGCGTTGAGTAAAATGAAAAAAGCAATGCGCAAGATAAAGTGCACCTTTGAGGTGTACATGAGAGTTAACCACCAGTATTTCCAAGTGAATCTCAATTGGTTCACTACTCATACGGGAGGGGCAAGCGCTACCCAGGTATTGACTGTGGTACTGAGGAATGCTGGAGTTCTCACACTTTTCCCGCTTACCGCACTCTGCTTTCAGCACACAGTTTTCGTTGCTTGCCATCATCAGGGCATTTAACCTGCATTTAATAAGATTTGAAGTCTCCAACCTTGCTCTCACCGCACCCACTGTAACCTCCGGCCCTGGGTCATGCTGTGGCCCAGGACAGGTATATTCTATGTCCCAGTTTCAAACTAAAATGTGGTTGAAAGACTCCTTTTTTTATCCGGCACTTTTTAAATGTGGGGGTCACCCCAGGCAGGTTTGGGGCTCATGCTTGTGGCCCAGGTCAGTATAGCTCATGCCAGGAAACAAAATGGTTTTGAAAGAAACCGTCCTTTTTCTTCCCATTTTAAATGTGGGGTCAGCAGGTTTGGCTCATGCCTGCCCCAGGACAGGTATAGAGTCCAATGTCCAGTTTGTAACGGAGGTGGTTGATCCGCTGGGACAACTCCGGCATGCGGTGATGCTAAGCCACGCCATTTGAACGGAATCTAAGTAGCCCCCGCTTTCAAACCGATCCCGCCGCAAAGCGGATTGACTTGCTGTGTGTTTGAGGCTACAAGGTCGTTACCCCTGACGTGACTTGCTTGAGAAGGCAGCCGGGGTACAGCTTGGACAGAAACGTAATCCGTAGGCGTAGTCGGGGACAGGCAGAAGGTCAGGGCATGCAGCAGAGGTTCGTGTCAGAGGCAGGCCAGACGGTCAGGGGCATGGGCGGCAAACAGGTCAAGGTCAGGAAACATAGCTAACGGACTGGTACACGGAAATCAGGACGGAAACAGCAATACTCCTAGACACTAGGTAACACACCAACAGTACTGGCAGGAGTAAACTGTGGGCGTGATACCTTAAATAGAACCACCCCGATGAATGACAAATTATCGGGACACTGGCCCCTTAAATTTAGAGTAAGCCGCGCGCGCCGCGCCCTTAAGCTGCGGTCCACCCTCCAACGACGGCCGGGACAGGCAGGTAGCGGCGTTCAACTTCGGAGCGCGGCCGATAAGAGAGGCGGCGCTGAGGGCCCGATCCAGCAAGGGGTGGTCGCGGGCCGCCGCGCCAGACCCCCCGCGAGCGGGGGGATGGTCGCGGGGGGCAGCGGAGCCCGCGACCCCCGTGACACCAGTGAAGCTAAAATGGTGGTTGAAAAACTCCCTTTTTTTGCACTCTTTACATCTGGGGTCAATGCAGGTTTGGGGCTCATGCTGCGTTCCCAGGACAGGGAATATTCAAATGTCCAGTTCAAGTAAGATGATGGTTCAAATCATCTGCCCTTCCTGTCACTTTTTAATTTGTGGTTGATGCCAGTTAAGGGTCATCTCGTGGTACAAGACAGGGATAGTGAATGGTGTTGTTTTTTTTTCTGTGGGCATTTTATAACCTAAGTGTGTTGCCTAAATGTAGCACACGTATCCTATTTGATAGTTGTGGATGTCTTAATATCCAGCTTCTCCAGCCCTGTTTGGGTGTAAGAATGAGGTGTTGTTGCCTCCATAGACTTTAATGGACATCGCTCATAATCAGACTCGCTCCACTATCGATAAACCTCTATCGATGGTGGGCCGGACTATCTACTATCTTCGCGCCCGATGTCGATAAGCCAACAATCGCTTCAAACACTAGGTAAAGGCACTCTATGTGATATATAACATTGGCCTCACTGTTTGTTCCTCTTATTGGTGACAAACATCCGATACCTCCTGTCCAAGATCTCAATGTAAAATTGGATCTTTGGCATAAAATGCTTATGTTTTTTTGGATAGAATCAGACTTTTTATTTCTTGGAAATTCTGCTATAACCCGTGGCTAAAAATGGCCTTTTGTTCTATATTAGATTTCATTTTATTCTTGATCCACCTGTTTAATTAAAGCTGGGATTGTGGATTTTGATTTAACCTTATTTTTTTATATCCAATTTTAAGTTTTCTTAGTATATCCCCTCTCTGGAGCAATCTTCCGATCAATTTGTTTTCTGCTACATAATAATCTGAAGTCCAAAGTCATGTACAGTTTAAGCTCTCAGATACTCTCCATAGGTGATTGCTTCTAGGTTTTTGGGTGATGGCAGCTATTAGCTTTAAGATGTATTACCATCCCCCGTTTACGGTACTCTCTGGGTGGTAACAACAAATCCCAATTGTGGTTATTCGCCTTCAAGGAAAAAATATCTAAAAAAGTAAGCTTTTTCCATGCTCCAGTTACATAAACTGGAGATTACATAGCATTCTAGAATTTAATATAACTCCATGAAAGATGTATGGCGCTGCATCGCGACCCCATATTAGCATGAGTCCATCGATGTAGCCCCAGAACCAAAGGGATACAGTCTCAGGAAAGGTTATCCTGACTATATATGGCATGGTGCTCCAACCCCATGCCATAAGTAGGTTGCCAGGAAAGGGGACGAGGTAGCACCCATTGGAGCAACCAATTAGTTGTAAATAAACTGCTTTTGAGAATTTGAAATAGTTATTTTTGAGCAGATATTCTATTGCCATAAATTTAATAAACATTTGTTTTTCCTCACTATATTTGTTATCATTTTTGAGAAAAAATGACACAGCTACAATGACCAGGTCATGTAGTAGGCTAAAATATAAACTGACCACATCACACTCTAACCAGGTGTATTCTTCCTGCCATTTTTTATTTGTCATGGCCTTAAGAACTTCTTTAGAGTCTTTTATATAGCCCGGTCTACTACGTACAAGGGGTTGCAGGTGTCTGTCTACCCAGGTGCTGAGTCGTTCACCCAGGGAGCCATTGCCCGATATGATTGGTCTAAAATTAGGTGGAAAAATACCCTTATGTATCTTCCGGGCGCCATAAAAAATAGGTATTTTTGGATCATTTACCATTAAATATTGTTTTTGTTTTGTTGTTATGGCCCCCAAGCTTTCACCTTCCTCTAATAATTTTTTATTTTGATTTTAAATCTCTTGTGGGGTCTTCTGTTAATTTTCAATATGTTTTGTTGTCTTGTAAGATGTTATTAACTTGTTTTATATATAGGGCTTTGTCCATTAGGACTGTGGCTCCCCTCTTATCGGCTTTTTTTTATAATGAGGTTATTATTCTCTTTTAGTTTTTTTAAAGCTGTTACTTGACTCCCCGTTAGATTACCATATTTTTTTCTTTTATTATTCTTTTCATTTTTCTTTTGTAGTGCTACCAAGTCCCTCTCCATAGTATTTTGGAAAATTTCCAATGCTGGTACGCTGGCTTTAGTAGGATAAAAACCCGGGTTAGGTGTACTAAAATATATGTTGTCTTTGTCATATAGATTATCTGTGCTTTCTGCAGTATCCCCTTCCGGATGTAACTCCTGTAAGGTTTTCAATACCAGTTGTTCATTAAATGTCAAATCTGTATATTCATTTTCTACACTAGATGTACCTCCTCTATCTGAGCTGGACTCCATTTCGTCATATTCATTATGAAAATATTTTTTTACTGTAAGGAGTCTAACAAATTTATTAAGGTCCAACATAGCATAAAATAAATCAAAGGGCAGGGTGGGGAACAAAGTTCAGTCCTTGTTCTAACGTTTTCATTTGGGATTCTGTGAGTACAGTAGGTGTTAATATGACTACTTGGACATAATCTATTTTTTCC
>JAODAL010032157.1:0-47376 GCA_025379985.1 Phyllomedusa bahiana | reverse complement strand
TTTACAGTTTATTTAAAAAGTTTTACGGATAAAAAAAGGTGGTTTTTGCACCAATAAAAGACCCCAAAACAGTTATTAAAAAATTTTCCCTGTAAAAAAAATTTTAATTTCCCAGGGTTTGGTTTTGAAAAAAAAACGGGGCCCGCCCGGGTATCGGTCTGGTAGGGGACCCCCCCCCCCCCCCTTGGACCACCCAAGAAATGGGGGGAACCCCCAAACCGGGAGGGGTTTCTAAGTAGGTCCGGTTTTCCCAAGTCCTCCCGAAAAAGCGGGATGGACTTGCTGCGGCGGGAATCTACCAGGTCACTTAAACCTGGCGGGACTTGCTTGCGGGTGGGGGGCCAAAGGGGTAGGCGAGGTACAGAATTGGCAATCAGGCTGGGTAGCCCCCCCCCCCCGGGGACAGGCTGGAGGTCAGGGCAGGGGGCGGGGGGTTCGGAAGTGGACGGGGCAGAGGTCGGGGGGCGGTTTGGGCAAGATTCGTGAGGGGAAAAAGTGAGCAAGGGGGAACGGTACCCGGTGGACGGACAAGGTTTTTGGGACGCTTTCACAGTGGGCATGAGCACTAAAGATCTGGCAAGGCTCCCGGGAAAAGAGATGGATTTTAAAAGGAAATTGCCCGGCAATGACCAATTACCGGCGCATTCCCCCCAATTTTACATTTCCCCACTCCCGGCGCGCGGGGCCCCCTGGGGGAGGGGGGCCGGGCCGCCCCCGGGGGGGAAGAGGCGGACAGGCAGGAGCAGGGCCCGGGTAAGTTTTACACCGGCCTGACGGGGGGGGAGCAGACCCCGGAGGGACGTGCGGGACAGGGGCCCCGCTCGGCGTCGGGGCATGGTTGCGCCTGGGGAGGGGGAAAGAGGTCGCAGGGGCATCCTTTTTGAAAGTCCCCTTCCCCCTTGCTCCCCCCCTTTTTCCCAGAGGGGGGGAAATTTTTGGGGTGATGCGGGTTCAGGTTGTTCTCCTCCGGCCCCCAAGGGACCTTCCTGGGGCCTGACCCCTTCCAGTCAACTAGAAAAAAATCTTTTCCCTTTCTATTTTCCTCTTTCCCCAAAGGATTTTTTTTGGGCCCTCAAAGACTTTGGAGGCACCACCCACAGCCGGGGAGGGACAGACTTCGGGAGAGAAAAAGGTTAAAACCAGGGGTTTTAAAGTGTGGGGGGAATTGGAAAGATTTGGGAATTCGCATGGTAGGAGGGACCCGGAGTTTGTAGGGGGACCGGGTTGTACAACTAAGAACTTAAAAAGGATTTCAGGAAGCGGGGGCCAGTTTGTGGGAAAGGCACTTGGGCGGCAATTTGGCGATACCCAACCTTGTCCCCGGGGAGAGACAGGAGGAGGACTTCTTTTTTTACCGCTTGAGTTTGTGGCTGGGAAAGCAGGGGAGAAAGGGTTGGGCCCAGATGGTTTTTTCATGCCCTTGACAATGCTTTCCGCCGCCGGAACTTTGGAGGGGGGATGCCGAGGGAGAGGGGGGCGGGGTTTCAGACCGTTTTCGATGTAAAAAGGGCGGGGGCCCCCTAGATGAAATTGGGGGATTTTAAAGGGAGAACTCCCCCCATGGCGCAAGTTGGCCCTTTTATCTTGGCATGCAGAGACGAAGTGGCTTTGGGAAAACCCCCCAAGATGGTTGACCCTCCCACCTGGCTATTTTTCGGAGGGGGGGGGTTTAAGCAGAAGAAAAGTCGAGCTTCCCCTGGAGTTGGGAACCCCCAGAGCCCCCAAAAATTTGGGAAAACAAACGGGCCCCCTCGATCCGAAACAATTTGTGAGGGAGCCCTTTGCGACGAAAAACAGGGGGCGAAAAAATAGTTCTCCCAGGCGAGGAGCGGGCGGCAGGCCGGGAGGGGGCCCAAAATGCCCCCCATTTGGGAAAAAAACCGATCGGTGATCCCCCAAACCAATGGTGTTCCCAGCCAAAGGAGGGAGATCGGGTTCCCCAAAGCCCATCGAAAATAGGGTCCATGGTAGTGGGGATGGGTAGGGATGAAAAGTAGGCTGCCGGTTTGGTGCGGGGCGTCTTTTTGGGGGCAAGGAGTTAAAAAGGACTAAACAAAATTTTTAAATTTCCCTTTAACGAGCCCCTGGCCCCAATAGAAAGGGGATATCAAAGGGAAATTGTTTTTTGGCGCCGGGAGCCCGGGCCACCAAGGAGCAAGCCCCCAAATTTAAAGTTGTCTGCAGAGAGTGGACTTACGAAAGGTTTTCCCCCGGGGGAACCTTCCGGAGGTAAAGGGGGGAAGGCAGAGAAAAGGGGTTTTTGGGGGAAAAATTATGTGCCCCGGAAGTGTTTTCTTAACCCACCTCGGGAGGGGCATCGGCTTTCAATTTTTTCTCCCCGGCCCGGGAAAAGAAAGTCGGGGAAGTCGCGGGGGAAGGGGGCCGACCACCCCTTAGCCGGCCCTGGGTTAAGTCGCTGAGCTTTCTGGGGGTTTGGGGGTTTTTTTTTGTGGTCCGGGAATAGTTTGCGGATGGGTGGTGGGGCACCTTCCAGCAGAAAACGCCATTCTCCAAAGCCAACTTGTTTGTAGTGGGCTCCCGGTGGGCCAATCTATAGTTCTTTTTCGGCCGGGAAAAAGTTTTGGGGGAAAAGAACCCAAACACGTAAACAGTTTTGGGGGCCGTGGGCCCTTTTTGGTAAGAATTTTGCTCCGCCCCCCAACGGGACGAGGCATCTACTTTCCAAGGGTAAAGGGGGTTTGGGCGGGGTTTTTTTTCGGCCGGGGAAAGGATGGGTTTGTGTGGAAAGGGGGGGCGGGACTTGAGCTTAGGAATGCTTTCGTTCGGAGGGCCCAAAGTGGGGGGGTTTTAGGTGTTTTTTTGGTAATTTCCCACTACCCGGGGGCCACTAGCGTAGAAAAGGGGGGAATTTAAATTTTGGCGTAGTAGTTACAGAACCCCGGGGAAGCGTTGTCGGCTGGGAAGGCCAAAAGGGGCGGGGCCACTGCAAACGGCGGGGAGGTTTCGCTGGACCCAAATCCGTGGGCCCCTTGGTCAGAAATTTATCCCCCAGAAAACCGGGAACCCTTGGTTTGGTGGAAGAGGATTTTTTTAAACCCTTGGAAATACGGGGTGATTTTTTTTGGAGACGTTTTAAAACCGACGGGGCCCATGGTTTATGGTAGGTTCTCGGGGTTTCAGGAGAGTACAAAATATATCGCCCTGTTTGGCCCCAACTAGCGGGGGTAGAGGAGATCTCTGAAGATGTCTTTCCCAAAAAAGGCCCCGGAAAGGGGCAGGCGCATTACACAGCCCCCGAACGGCATCAAAGGTACTCAAAGGGGCTGTCCCTGGGGGTTAAAGGGCCCATTTTTCCTTTCCATCCCTTGCAGATTGGGAAACCCAAAAGGGTTGGGCCCCTTTTAAAACCCAGCTTGAAGAAGATACTTGACCCCGCGGGCATTTAAAAATAGCTCCGTGACAATGGAAAGAGGGTCCCGGGTTTTTCCCCGTAACCCTTGTTCGGGCCCCCGGGAGTCGATGAAAGGGTCGTAAAGGTTCCGTTTTTTTTTTATACAAAAAAAGAATCCCCCCCGGGGTTGGAGGGGGGATTTCCGTATCCCCCCCTTTTGGAGTTTCTCATGAATGTCTTGACTGGCTTGTGTCTCAGGAATTGAAAAGGGGGTTTGATTCGGGCCTCGAGGGGGGGCTGGTAGCGGGCACAAAATCAATCGAATTTCAAAAAGGGCGATTTGGCGGCTTGGTTTCTCCCCCCGCTTCTGGGGAAAAGGGGAAAATCAGTTATCCTGATATGGGGGGGAAAGGGGCCCGTTTTAGAGGTTTAGGGGGTTCCCGGAAAGAAGGGTGGGGCGGGGGGAAAATGGCCCCCAAACAGCGAGCCCGACATTTCTGGGCCCCTTCGAAAGGATTTTCTCCGGTCTGTCAGTAAAGCACTGGGGCTTTGGCGCTGCAGCCAGGGAAGGCCCCAAAATAGGGGGGAAGGGGGGGGCCCGGGGGTAATACATAGGGGGAAAAGTTTTCTCTTTTGAAGTGCCGTACTTAAAGGGGACAAGGGGTTGGGAAACGGAAAAGGACTGGATTGTGGGATCCCCCCACTGACGGGGAGATGGACGGGGTTTCCCCAAAAGGAAAAACCGGGGACGTTTGTGTTGAGACACCAGGGCAGGTCCAAAAGAAGTTTCCACCAAACCCGGAGCCCAAGGGAATGCTGAAGCTTGAAAGTGGGTCCCGGCTTCAGTGCTGACCAAAGGGCGGGTATGTTCAGATGAGGGGGAGACTGCCCCAAAACCCCCCAGAGAAGCCTCTCCACGTGCCTAGGTGCGCTCGTTCCCCCGGACGCCGTGGACGGGCAGGCAACCCCCGAGGAGAGGGTTTAGGGCCCGGCGTGAGACATTTGGGGGCAGTGGAGGCTGTAAAAAACACCGGTGGGAAAAAAAGAGTGACGGCGTGTTCGGAAATGGATCGGCTCTTGGCGGAGCTCCTTTAGGCTCTCGGGGATATCAAAACCCGGGTTTTCCAAAAAGTGGATGAGCTCGCTTAATGGGGAGGAGGGTCCGGGTGGCCCCAGAGCATCCTTTAAAACAGGCTGGAGAGGCCCTTTTTTGAATTTTGGCGCACAATGTTGCATCGTTCCCAAACCAACTCGAAGTTTGTGTGTGGAACTGCACGGGTAGTCTCCCCGGAGGAGTTCCCTTGGGTGCAGGTTCAACAGGGCGGGGGTTTTAAACAGGGCGAAGCGCGATCAGGCTTTTCGAGGACACTTGGAAATTCCTGTTTGAAAAGGGCCCCGTTTAGCTGGACCGGGGGTTCCAACCCCGGGGCCCGAGTGGAGTCGCCCCGGGGGCCGGGCTTTTTTCCCGGGAGGGGGCTGCCCCGAAGGCAAACCCTTTGGGTTTTTTTGAAGGGAAAATGGCCCGCCATTAGGGTTTCCCCATGAAAAGGGGCACTGGGTGAATTTTTAAACCCTTTTCAGGCCAAGGGATTCCCCCTCAAACTTTGTCGGGGATGGAACCAACCGAAGTTTGGGGGCCCCTTTGGAAATAATGCCACGGGAGTAACCCTGCAACCGTCTGCTTTTGTGAGTGGCGATGGCTGCTCGAGCTTGCTGGCTTGCTGCGCGATCTGTTGAGATTGCTTGACCACGCCCGGGGGTGGGTATTTTGGGGACGTCGCAAGGACACCCCTTTGGGGGGAACCCTTTGGGCCCGGTCTTTCGTAACGGTCTGGTAGTGGATCCCTGGGCCACCCCCAAGGTGGTGGAAAGCCCCCACCAGGGGGGCGAATCTAAATTTGGGGCCCCGGGATTACCAGAGCCTGCCGCAAAGGGGATGGACTTTGCTTCGGCGGGAATCTACCGGTCGCTTCCCCCCGGCGGGGTTTTCTTTCGGGGTTGGCGGCCAAGGGTAGGCGAGGTACGAATGGCAATTTAGGGGTGTAAATCGGGGACAGGTGGAGGTCAGGGAAAGGGGGGTGAGGGTTTTGAGAAAAAAGGAAGGCAGAAGGTCAGGGCAGGCGGCAAGTTTTGGGGTTTGGGGGAAACATGAGCAACGGGGACGGTAAAGGTAGAAAAAGAAAAAGGCTTTTTGGAAAGCTTTAAAAGGAGGGTTTTAAACACTAAAGATCTGGAAGGCTGCCAGGAAGGGGGCTGGATTTAAATAGGGAAACAGTTTCCCGGCAATGCAATTTCCGGCGCCTGTCCTTTAAAATTTTTCCCCCGCTGGGACGAGGCGGACGGCAGGACCGTGGCGGGTAAAGTGAACGCCGGCACTAAAAAAGGGGGGTGAGCGCACGGCGTGGGGGCCCCCATGGGGCCGCAACCCGGGGCGAGGGTCCCAAGGGGGATTTCCCTGACGCACCAAAATGCAAAACAGCTATTTTTAAAATTATAAGGGTAACAAAGGGGTTTTGCACCCAAAGAAATCACCCAAAAGTTACTAGGGAAAAATTTTTGTATCCCCAAATTTTAAATACAAGGTGGCCTCTTTTAACAAAATGGGGACACCAAAGTGCAATACAAGCTATTTAAAAATTTTTAGGATAAAAAAGGTGTTTTTTTGCATCCAATGAAAAACCCCCAAAAGTTATACAAAAAAACGTATCCAAAATTTTAAATTAAAGTGGCTATTTGAAAAAAAAATGGGGCCCCAAAGTTTCAATTTCAGCTATTTTAAAAAATTTTAGGATAAAAAAAAAGGTGGTTCTTGCACCCAAGGAAAATACACCAAAAAGTTAATACTAAATTTTTTGTAAACCAAAAATTTTAATACAAGGTGGCTCTTTGAAAATTTAAAATGGGGGGCCCCCCAAAATGCAATTTAAAATATTTAAAAATTTAGGATAAGAAAGGGGGGTTTTGCCCCCAATAAAATAAAAACCCGCCCCGTTACTTTTTAAAAAATTTTGATCCCAAATTTTTTAAATGCCAAAATGGTATTTTGGGAAAAAAACCCGGGCCCCACCCAAAAGGGGAATACAGCCCATTTAAAAAATTATACGGATAAAAAAGGGGTTTTTGACCAAAGAAATTTCACTAACGTTAATACTAAATTTTTGTATCCCCAAAATTTTAAATAAAAAGGTGGGTTTTGAACAAAAAATGGGGCGCACCAAAAATAAATTTCCCGCTATTTAAAAGTTATTTGGTTTAAAAAAAGGGGGGTTTTTCCCAATGGGAAAAATTCCAAAAAAGTTAATTTGAAAATTTCTCCAATTTCCCAAATTTTTGTAAAGGTGGGTCTTTGAACAAAAAAATTTGGGGGACACCCAAAAATGCAAATTTTTGCTATTTAAAAGTTTTACGGGAAAAAAAAAGGTGGTTTTTGCCCAATTTAAAAAACCAAAAGTTTCTACAAAATTTTGTATCCAAATTTAAGGGACAAGGGGGCTCTTTGAAAAAAAACTGGGGCCCCAAAAAAGTGCACTACAGCTATTTTTTAAAAATTTTGGGGTTTAACAAAAGGGTGGTTTTTGCAAAGGGAAAAACCCCCAAACAGGTTTCTAGAAAAATTTTTTGTTCCAAAATTTTAAATACAAGGTGGCTATTTGAAAAAAAACTTGGGGGGCCCACCAAAGTGCAATACAGTATTTAAAAAATTATTGGAAAAACAAAAAGGGGGTTTTGGCACCCAAAGAAATACATAAAAGTTTAATATAAAAATTTTTTGTTCCCCAAAATTTTAAATACCAAAGGGGGCTATTTGAAATAAATGGGCCACACCAAAAGTGAAATACAATTTTTAAAAATTTTTACGGATAGAAAAGGTGGGTTTGCACCAATTTTAAAAATTTACCAGCAGTTTTCTAGAAAATTTTCTTTCCAATTTAAGGGCAAGGGGGGCGATTTGAAAATTAAAATGGGCCACAAACCAAAAATGCAATTTAAAACTATTTTTAAAGGTTTTTCGGATTTAAAAAAGGTGTTTTTTTGGTACCCTTTAAATTCCCAACGTTTTCTTTCAAATTTTTTGTTTCCAAAAATTTTGGAAAAAAGTGGCTTTTTGAAAAATTTTTGGGGCCCCAAAGGGCAAAACCCGCATTTTTAAAAGGTTTTAAAGGATAACAAAAGGGGGGTTTTTACCAAAAAAAATTACCCAAAATTACTTATTAAAAATTTTTGTATTCCCCCAAATTTAAAATTAACAAAGGGGGCTCTTTGAACCCAAAACTGGGGTGCAAACCCAAAATGCAATTTCAGCTAATTTTTTAAAAATTATTCGGATTTAAGGGGAAAAAGGGGGTTTTGCCCCCTTTAAAATACACCAGCGTTACTAGAAATTTCTGTATCCAAATTTGCACAAGGGCTATTTAAAATATTCTGGGCCACCCCCCAAAGTTTCAAATTTTTTGGGTTTTTAAAGTTATAGGGGTAACAAAAAGGGGGTTTTTGCACCAAAAGGAAATACACCAACAGTTACTAGAAAAATTTTTGTAAACCAAAAATTTTAAAATTTCAAGGTGGCTATTTAAAAAAAATGGGCCGCTCCCCCTTTTAAAAGGGCAATACGCTATTTAAAAAGGTATTTTGGGTAAACAAAAAAGGGGGTTTTTTCCCCCAAAGGGAAAAACATAACAGTTACTACTAAAATTTTTGTATCCAAAATTTTAAATACAAGGGGGGTTATTTGAACAAAACTGGGGCGACCCCAAAATGCCAATACGCTATTTAAAAAGTTTTTTATGGATAAGAAAAAATGGTTTTCCCAAAAAAAATTTCCCAAACCCGGTTTTAGAAAAAAATTTTTGGGTTTCCAAATTTTTAAATACAAGGGGGCTCTTTGAACAAAACTGGGGAACCCCAAAAAGCAAAACGCTATTTTAAAAAAGTTTTACGGTTTTTAAAAGGTGGTTTTTTTCCCCAATTTAAATTCACCAAAAAGGTTTCTAGAAAATTTTTTTGTATCCAAAATTTTAATTACAAAAGGGGGTCTTTTGGGGAAAAAATTTTTGGGGGACAATAAAATGCTCGGTTTTGGGGAAAAAATACGGATTCAAGGGGGGGTTTTTCCAATGAAAAAACCCAACAGGGAAGAAAAATTTCGGGTTTTCCAAAATTTTAAGTAAAGGGGGCCTTTTTAACCTAAAATTTGGGGGCAAACCAAAAAGCAATCGCTTTTTAAAAATTTCGGTAATTTTTGGGTTTTTTTTCACCTTTAAAATTCACTAACAGTTATACAAAAATTTTGTATCCAAAATTTTAAATACAAGGGGGGCTTTTGAACCCAAAAAAGGGGCGCCCCAAAGTGCAATTTTAAATATTTTTTTTGTTTACGGTTAGAAAAAAGGGGGTTTTGCCCCAAAAGAATTTCCCCCAAAAAGTTACTAGGGAAAATTTTTTTTATTTCCCAAAAATTTTAAATAAAGGTGGCTTTTGAAAAAAAAATGGGGGGACCCAAAGTGAATCAGCTATTTAAAAGTTATAAGGATAAAAAAAAGGTGGTTTTTTCACCTTTTTTTTTTAAAACACCCAAAAGTTACTAGGAAAATTTTTGTATCCAAATTTTTTTTTTACAAAGGGGGCTCTTTTGAACAAAAATGGGGCCCCCACCCCCAAAATGGGAAAATAGCTATTTAAAAGTTTAAGGGTTAAAAAAAAGGTGGTTTTTGCACAATGAAATTTCACCAACAGTTAACAAAATTTCTGTATCCAAATTTAAGTACAAGGTGGGGTATTTGAAAAAAAAATGGGCCACACCCCAAAAGGGCCAAAACAGTATTTAAAAGTTATAGGATAAACAAAAGGGGGGTTTTTGAACCCTTGGGGGAAAACACCAACCCGGTTTTATTAAAATTTTTGTATCCAAATTTTAAAGGTCAGGTGGCTCTTTGAACAAAACTGGGGTGCACCAACGTGCAATACAGCTATTTAAAAGTTATATGGATAAGAAAAGGTGGTTTGCACCAATTAAATACACCAACAGTTATTACAAAATTTCTGTATCCAAATTTAAGTACAACGTGGCTATTTGAAAAAAACTGGAACGCACAAAATAAAAGGTACAAATTCACCTCAGGTGCGAGGTGTGCTGGCCAAAAAGTGCTTCCAAAAATGCAGGTTCAAAGCAGAGTCTGGGCTGCACAATATACACCCTCCTTTCCAAAGCCTGTCTGTCCGTCCGTCCCCGCCTCTGGACAGCGCTAGATGCTTCTTTAAAAGTCTTTGTCTAACTAAATAAGAACTGAAATTCGCTAAAGCATAGTTGTCTGTATGAATAAAGAGAAGAACTGTGTCTCTGAGCTGAGCTGTATTGAGAGACACGCAGCACACGCTTTGCTCTAGTGTTAGACACTGAAAGACTGATACTGAACAGGAAACGCTGTTCTATGCAAAATGAGGTCATGTGATTTTTCCAGCCAATGACAACCATACATATCACAGTCATGACGTCGCACACCCAGCTCACCCTGCCCTATGCTCTAAGCTGATTTGCTGGCCGCCAAAATGACAGGAAGCACCGAAAATGGCGCGATAGTAATAGATTATCTGCAGATTGTCACCTAAAATATTGCGTGATTGGAAATTTTCGATCAACCTAAAAATCGTGCCGATTTCAACTTTGTCGATTATAATCGCTCATCCCTAGTCTTGGGGACCGACAGAGCGGACCCCAAGACGGATCTAACAATTAGCAGTGACTTTATCACTGCTCGCTATTAGGAAGACGTAGTGGCGTTCAGATGAGAGATCGCAGATGTGTGTTTTAAAAGCGCCGCTCGGGTCCTTCTTGAAAAGAATTAACATGGGGGACCTATAACCTACCTATATACCAACTGGGGGACATATAACCTACCTATATACCTGCTGGGGGACCTGAATAGGGCACCCTATTACCTATACTGGGGTACATATAACTTACTGTGTTGTGAAGTCGTCAAGCCAGTTGTTAAGGCCGCAATTCGATTGATAAAAGCTTAGTAATCGATCCCGGGGTCTATAGTATATAGATATTGGGTAGAACTGAATTAAATATATGAGCTTGGCCCTCTTAAACCATTCCAATTTCTCATGGGAAAATTAATTGCCCACCCCTGACTTACACTCTAGCACCTATATAACGGTAGCTGCTGCATTCCATCTTCCCTATTTTATTTTCTCTTTATGTCTGGGTGTTACATTGTAGTATCAATATTGTAAGTGAAAAATCGCAAGACAATGTTTATAGTTTTCTGTTTGTTCTATTGCTTAACCTTTATTGAAGAACTTTGGATACAGTACGGTATGTTTTTTGACATGTTGGATATTCTTTGTATATTGCTCTGGTTACATTTTCATTTTGTGAGCTAGGCCTACATGAAGCATCTCTTCTGATATGCTCCTTTTATCTTCCTTTGACACATACTGGTGTCTGTATGCTCCTTGTTATTTGGGTGTGTATTTGGCAGTAATTGTATTTGCTTTAATGCCTCAGCGTTGTATGGCTTCTGTAATCTCTTTTTCTATAAAGACATTGATTGAAGTAAAGAAAAAACACGGGTGTTCCATCATGATAACACAATTTATAGCAATGTAGGACATTGTAATTAATGCCAAGGTCATGTTTACTGCATCTGTATGTTGCTTATTATTGCTACTTATGCTGCCTCTTCAGTTTCCTTGTATTAAGTAGTGGGTGCTCTTAAAGGGTTTTTCCGACAGTAGAAAATGCTCGTTGGTCTGTTGGGACATAATGGAAAATAGAAAAAAAGATAATTACCTCCTGGATGCTGTCGTTCCGTCGCCCTGGCCGTCCTGCTCATTCCAGCTGTAGCAGTGAATGGTCATTGTTCACGTGACAGGTGCAGCCAATCACAGGCCACAACAGTCACGTGAAATTGTGGCCTGTGATCAGCTGCACCTGTCACGTGAATGATGAACGTTCAAGGCTACAGGCGGAATCACCGGGAATGACGCGGGCACAGTTACATCATCCAGGAGGTAAGTATGCTTCATCTCATCTATTTTCCATCATGCCCCGACAGATGAACAAGCATTTTCTACTGTCGGAACACCCCTTTAATCTCTTGCTATGGAGCCCTATGGATTGTAGTTATACTTTGTTCTCTTTATATCTGCCTTGCTATCCAATGCCTGTGGGAATGTTTCTTCAGAGTGTACACATCTTAAAGTCTGCTCGTGTGGCTGCTATGGGGACCATGGAGAGAGAGTTCCCATTCTTGGTTTGTTTAATCTACACTTCAATGTGGGGTATGAACATGTACAGGGATCTGGCCATTAAAGGTCCTGCAATTTCAGCAAACATGAAAGTTTGCTGAAATTGTTGGGTAGTTAGGAAAGGGGACAATTTATCTTCATATAGTAACGATGAAACTATTTTGTGCCCTATGAATCGTGATTCACTATAACAGTTATATTGAATATACTGATTTTGGATTATTTTTTGTTCATTGTTGCACAATTAATTCTCTTAGATAACTGGCAAAAATTCTCAAATTACCTTTAAAAGGGGAAATCAAGATCTGCTATCCTGGATGGTTAGAAATGTGAATTTGAAAGAGGTCTAATTATTATGCAGTAGTAATGAAACAATTTCATGCACTCTGTATATTGATACACAATAGCAGTTATATTGAATATACTGATTGTGAATTTTTTGTACATTGATTGTTGCATTGTTAGAATTAATGTTGTTCATATAAATCCCTTTTCAATTCACTGTTTGTCCTGAACCTGATTTTTTTCTATAATGCTAACCTTAACCTTATTCCAAATCCTAAACCCTAATTGGGTTATGGTTTTTGGTGGATTAATTTACCATGCTACAATGCTCCTGAACCGGAGCCCCATCTGGAACGACATTGCTTCCAGTTACCACAACATAAAGGTAACCCCTATGTTATGAAAACTGTAAGTGACATCAGATTGGAAGTTACTCTGTGCTGGAATTGCCAGGGAACTGTCATTTAACGTGTAAAACAAATAAAAACTCCTAA
The DNA here is from genome assembly GCA_025379985.1 of Phyllomedusa bahiana. Classification (NCBI taxonomy): domain Eukaryota; kingdom Metazoa; phylum Chordata; class Amphibia; order Anura; family Hylidae; genus Phyllomedusa; species Phyllomedusa bahiana. The sequence goes on along the minus strand of JAODAL010032157.1, from coordinate 34,989 downwards.
CTCTAATTTAGGGATGGAGTTGAATTTTTTGACAATTCAAGCCAAAAATTTTATTTGGGCCAGCCTCAACTGAATCACTTTGATTTGGTTTGGATTTGAGATTGACTCAAATTCGAAGTGCAACACTAGATAGAATTAACCTTCTTAGTTAACTGGCAAATGCTTTTTTTTCTCACCATGGGTTTTCTCACCAAGCAGTTTCACAGAGCTACAACCAGCTTAAAAATCACACTGTTCAGTCTGTGGACTGGTTTACAGCAGTGACTGACATCAGCTCTGCTGTTCCTAGCTATTCCTGTTACACTTTATAAATCTCTTACACTCATGTGAGTGTATTACACAGGATGCAGAGCTCTTAAGAGTGTTTATTTAGCTAAATGAGAAGCTTTCAAAGTTTGACGCTAGAGATAAGACTCTGCAAAGAATTACCATGGATGGATTGAGTTACTGAAGGCAGCTGAGAGTAATAAGAGATAAGAGAGTGCAGGGAGAGGTGGGGAGAGATAGTCATAATCAGAGAAACTCGTGTGCTCTAGGAGGAGATAAAAGGCGACAAATATGAACGACGTGCTTTGAGCCAAAATACATGTGGTAACCTTGTCCAACAGATTAATGAACTGTCCTACAGCACAATCTGGCGACAGACCCGACAATTTTTATGCGCCGATTCTACCAGATACCAGATTCATATGATGTGTTACAGTTATGAATGTGTCATGACAAAATGTAGCGCAAAACTGTCATACATCAACATTGTGTATAGACTGCTGCATTATTTATAACATAAAAAGGAGTGTTCCAATAACAACATCACATGTCCTGAGGAAGGTAGTGGCGGCTCCTTTGCACTATAATCTGGCTTTATGTATGTGTCTGTGTAATTATTTTACAATTTTGATAGTTATGTGCAGCACTACCAAAGTGTTCATCAATGCAGTGATGTTTATCAAGGCTGATTGTTCTAAAAAAAAATTTGGTGTATTTTAATGGCTTGGAAAATACTGTTCCACATAGCTGATGTGCTCTGTGTAATGGTCTTCATCTTGAAACACTGTTTTTTTTTTTTTTTCCTTATGTAAATTGTTAAATCACATAACAGTATCAAGGACATTCAACACAGAACAAAGGTCATTTACCATGGCATTTAGAAGAATACAGAATATTAATACAAAAATCACTGTAAGGTAAAAAGGTTTAAAATAGAATTGGGCCCAAACAGTGCTTATACAGCAGAGTATGCAGAAGTGGCTTTGTCATAGAAAAGACTAGCTTGTTGTCTTTTTGTATGTAAAAAAGAAGATGTCTTTCTAAAGTAGATTACAGAACTAAGAGAGAAAAAAAATGTACAGTATAACCTTACATCTTTGTATTTAATGACCTTTACGGATTGAACATAGCAGTTCTGAATATATCAATTACCCATAAACAAATACTTCTAATGAGTTAAGTCACCTTAGAGTTTTGGAAAATAATCCATGGAGACCATATAGTAACTGGCTATGTTTCTTTTCTCCCAATATGCTACTTCTTCAAGTTGGTATACATTACATAGTCAAGATAATAGAGGGATTTAATGACTTCTAGCGAGTATAAACAGTATCTCACAGAACTAAGTACACCCTTCATATTTTTGTAAATATATTATTATATCTTTTCATTTGACAACACTGAAGATATGACACTTTGGTACAATGTAAAGTAGTCAGTGCACAGCTTATATAATAATGTAAATTTGGTCTACCCTCAAAATAAATCAACACATAGCCATCGATGTCTAAACTACTGGCGAAAGTGAGTACACCTCTAAGTGAAAATGGACAAATTGTGCTCAAAGTGTCAATATTTTGTGTGGCCACCATTATTTTCCAGTACTGCCTTAACTTTCTTGGGCATGAAATTCACTAGAGCTTCACAAGTTGCAGCCACTGGAATCCTCTTCCACTCTTCCATGATGACATCACAGAGCTGGTGGATGTTAGAGACCTTGTACTTCTCCACCTTCCGTTCATGGATGCCCCCCAGATGCTCAATAGGGTTTAGATCTGGAGACATGCTTGGCCAGTCTTTAGCACTTTACCATTATTTTCTTTAGCAAGTCAATGGTCATCTTGGAGGTGTGTTTGGGGTCATTATCATCTTGGAATACTGCCCTGTGGACAGTTTCTAAAGGGAGGGAATCATGCTCTGCTCCAGTATGTCACAGTACATGTTGGCATTCATGAACAGTAGCTCTCCACAGCTGACAACACTCATGCAGCCCCAAACCATTACACTCCCACCATCATTCTTGACTATAGGCAAGATACACTTGTGCCTGTACTCTTTCCCTGGTTGACTCCACACAGGATTTACACCATCTGAACAAAATAAGTTTTTCTTGGTCTCATCAGACCACAGGACATGGTTCCAGTTATCCATGTTCTTAGTCTGCAGCAAACTGTTTGAGGGCTTTCTTGTGCATCTCCTTTTACCCCTGCAGCGATACTAGCAGCACTCATACATCTATTTTGAAAAGATAATCTCTGGATCTCTGGATATGACATTGAGCACGTGCACTCAACTTCTTTGGTCAACCATGGTGAGGCCTGTTCTAAGTGCAACCTGTCTTGTTAAACTGCTGTATGATCTTGGCAGATCAGTTTCAGGACAATCTTCTTATAGCCTAGGCCATCTTTATGTAGAGCAACAATTCTTTTTTTTCAGATCCTCAGAGAGTTCTTTGCTATAAGGTACAATGTTGTACTTCTTCCAGTGAGCAGTATAATAGAGTGTGAGAGCAATAACCCAAATCTAACACACCTGCTCCCATTCTCACCTGAGAATTTATAATACTATCAAGTCACATGCCACTGTGGATTGAAAATAGAAAATTGGGTAAAATTTGTCCATTTTCACTTAGCGGTATACTAACTTTTATTGCCAGTGGTTTAAACATTGACTATGTGTTATTTTGAGGGCACACATCAAATTTACATTGTTATACAAGCTGTATGCGGACTACTTTACGTTGTATTCAAGTGTCATAGCTTCAGTGTTGTCCCATGAAAAGATACAATAAATATTTTTTAAAATATGAGGAGTGTACTCACTTTTTGAGATTCTGTATCAGTAGTGTAGAAACAGAGAACGGAAATCCAAAGAGGTGAATGAAGAGAGCCACATGCAGGGGCGTATCTCCTTTCTCTGCTGATGCCCCAGAGTGGTGGTGCAGCCCACAGTCATTAAGACACTAACATTCTTTGTCTCTGTTCTCATACATTAGAAAGTAATATATGGCTGGTACTGTTATGGTGGGCACTGTATGGCTGGCATTATAGGGCTGTATATGATATTATAAGTAATCAAAGTGAGAAATGCAGTCAAAACTGTTTCTATATTATCTTTGTATTTCTTTCTCAAAAATATGCATTGACACGCCCATCTTTTTTTTGGGCCCCGCCCCTTCAAAAACCACACCCACCCGCCAAAAATACATAATGGCTTTGGAAGAAAACCAGGTGATGCCCTTATACCGGTATAGCCCCCCATAACCAGGTAGTGCCCCTTTCAGGCAGGTAATGCCCCCCTTTTAGCAAGGTAGATGCCCCCCTCTGTACTGGTGATGCCCCCCCTTTGTTACCGGTAGTTCCCCCTTGTAGCCAGGTGTGCCCCCCTTTTAAAAGTCAGGGAGTTGCCCCCCCTTTGTAGTCAGGTAGTTTGCCCCCTTTAGTAGTCAGGTAGGTGTGCCCCCCTTTGGTATTCAAGTAGGTATGCCCCCTTTTTAGCCCCCAGGTAAGTAGTGCCCCCTTTATACCACCAGGTAGTTTTCCCCCTTTTTGTAGCCACAAAGGGAGTTTCCCCCATTGTAGCCAGCCCTTTTGTTGCCCCCATTTTAGACAGCCAGGATTGCCCCCATTGTAGCCAGCCAGGTGTTGCCCCCCTTGTAGCTAGCCAGGTTGTGCCCCCATTGTAGCCAGCCAGGTGTGCCCCCATTGTAGCCCCCAGGTAGTTGCCCCCATTTTTACCGCCAGTATTGCCCCCATTGTACCAGCCAGGGATTGCCCCCTTGTACCACCAGGTATTTGCCCCCCCATTGTAGCCACAGGTAGACCCCCCCCCCCATTGTAGCCCGGCAGAGCCCCCCATGTAGTTAAAAAAAATAAAAAATAAATTCCACTTACCCGACCAGGGTCTGCCCGATCCCCTCAGCGACGCAGGGGGAATAGACACCCCCCGGGAAATTTTCCCCCGGCCTGCCTGTAGTACGGCGCCAGCGGGGTGCTGTACATACAGGGGGGGGGGGGAGGCTCCCCTCCGCCTCCTCCCGCACTGAGACCCCGGGCGGTGAGCGGACCCCGCGCCGCTTCACCCGCCCGTGGGAAACGGACCCTGCGCCCGTTACACCCGCCCTGGGAACGACCGCGGCGCCGTTTATAGCGCACCAGGCTACTCCAGCGCCGCGGCCATTTAAAGGACCCCCACCATTTAATGGACCCCCCCCGCCAAAAACGGGAGAGTTGGCATGTATGCTATATATGAGTGTTATTCTCTCTAGTTATAGTTGTGCAGTAGCCACTTCTGGAACCCCCAAAAACTACAATGAAAATAGGTGCTTCATATTCTCATTCTGGAGTACTAAGAAGGGAACCCCCCCATTCTGATCTCTGGGAGTCCTTAAAGTGGAACCAAGACCACTCAACCATTTTGGGTATTCACAATTGATGTACCATACAGGTCTCAGACAGTGAATACCTATTTATAATTTGGCCCCTGGGAGAGGCACAATGTCACATTGTGGCCCTTGTACCTGGAAAAGTTGTGCACCTCTGCCCTAGACCTAGGCTGTGGAAATGCCTATATTATTATATTATAGTGGAGAGATGTAATAGACCAATTTAAAATCCTTGCATGCTTAAAGGGTTTGTTCATTTCATTAAATTATACACTGTCCCCTTCAGAAAAAGGGGGACAGTGAAACAAGCAACTTTGCAGTTGGATGTCATTAGCAAAGCTGTCTTGTTCTCACAAACTTCTAAACAAACTTCTCCAGTGCTGGTCGATCCCACCTCCTTACATTTCATTAGCTGAGGGCTCTAAAAATTTTACATTCTGTTCAGCCACCGGATGGCTGTATTCACGGAGCTTGCATTCCTGCCTCTCACTCGAATTAGGGGCTGTGAACAATTTCACTCTATACATTTTAGCTGCCTCCTCATTGACACTGCAGCTGTCTCTATAATCAGAAAACAGGAGAATTGTGCCGGGGCCCTTAATGCCCCTGCGTGTAAGGGACCCCGAAAAATTTTCACTTTATACAAGCTAAGTGCTCCTCATTGACACTGCAGCTGTCTCTATAATCAAAAAACAGCATTATTGTGCCACAGTGCCTTAATGCTCCTGCACGTTGGTTCCTTATGTAAACATGAAGGGAGACAGATCTGTGCTGGATTCAAATGTAGCAAACGTCAAGCTGTGAGAGATCAGTGCTGAGTTTATGGAAGACTGTTTAGACTGAATGCGGGTATGTAAACAGCTCTTAAAAAAAATAAGACTGCATAGTGAGAGGACAGTGAAAATGTGGGGGACACACACACACACACACTGGAGCCAGCATGAAAAGTGAAGGAGGGATGATGTCATCCCTTTTCAGTTGGGAGGGGAAGAAACGCCCCTGAATTTCAGGAAATGAGAGGATCAAGCTTCAAGAGAACAGCCGAACTGATGAAGCGATACATCCCCTTTAATGTCCATTTTATGGAAATGCTCTTCAAGAGATTATGCAAAAGAACTAAATGTAATGTTTTACTGAGATCTTTTATTCCCCAAAAACTGTCTTTCATGTTACTTTTCACATCTGTTGCACCCAGTTGGCCCATTAGCTTTTTTTCCTGAACATCAGCAGCGAGTCCTGAACTAGATTACCCAAAGTTCTTTGCTCTCCCCTCTGCTGGGTGTTTAGCAATGCCCGTGAACCTTGTTTGTCCCCAATTGCACCCCCTAGTACATCTAGTGCTGTCTATTTGGGCAAACAATACTGTTTTAAAATTCAGGACAAGAGCCAGACCCTTCATTCAAACGTCATTAGTAATGACTATATTGTAGGCCTAATAAGACCAGGTCATATAAAGCGCATATAGAATTGGGTGAATAGGTAGAAACAGGTGTAAATTTCAATTTTAACAGTTCACTACCATAGGGTACGAGAGAGAAACACAGGTTAATCCTTGCAAATTCTTTTATATTTTTGCGTGGAATGAGCATTGTAAAAATGTAAAGAAGCATAGCCTATTTCTTAACACCTAACCGCCACAAGCAGTTTTGACTTTCCTGACATAGCCCCATTTTTTAAATCTGGTATGTGTCACTTTATGTGGGAATAACTTTTACCTACCCATGTGATTCAGAGACGGTTTTCTCGTGCCACATTGTGCTTTAAGTAAGTAAGAAATTTTGGTACATACAATCCTTGTCTATTTGTAAAAAATATCAAAATGTTGTGAAATTTTAAAAAAATTGCTCTTTTCAAAGTTCAAAAATATCTGTGCATAAGACATATTTAATCCACACAAAATAGTTTATAACTAGCATCTACCATATGTCTACTGTACTTTGTCATTATTTTTGAATAGAAAATTTTTTTTTTACAACATTAGTAGTAATTGTTCACATTTTCAAGAAAATGTGCTATTTTTTTTAGGGAAAAGTCTAGTTCTGACATGACTTTGAGGAGCCTGTATGTTAGACGCCCCCATAACAGACTAAGGGGGACATGTCTGAAAACATGTCTGAAAACTGTCTTGGTCTAAGACTTTTCTTGTTGCCCATAGCAATCAATCAGAGCGCCCTTTCATTTTTTCAGAGCTCTATATGAAATGAAAGGGGGAAACTGATTGGTTGCTATGGGCACCAAGAAAAGTCTTAGTCCAAGACAGTTTTCAGACATGTCCCCCTTAATCTTAGAAACGGCACCTCTTAAAGTATTCTACTTTCAGGTGTTTCACAGAAATTGAAGCAAAATGGAGATGAAATTTCAAATTTCCACTTTTTTTTTTTAGATTTTCATTTTTTATCATTTTTTTTTAACTGGAAAAAAGTAGATGTTACTAGGGAAATGCAACTCAACAGTGATTTCCCTGATACAGCTATTTTTAGAAATATCCTATATGTGGCCGTACTGCGCTACTTCATTCAACCACAAGCCTCAGAATAGGAGGAACACTTACTGGAATTTTGGGTCTCATTTTTATTAGGATTTTCTTTAGGCACCATATCAAGTTTGCTGACACTAAGATGCTAAAATATAATAATCATCCATAAAAAGATGTCATTTTGGAAACTACACCCCATAAGGAAAATATCCTGGGGTGTAATGAATATATTGACCCCATAGCTGTCTCACAAATTTTTGTTAGCGTTAGGCTGTGAAAATAAAAAAAATAATTTTTACAATGATATGCAGTTTTAGCTGAAAATTTTTAATTTTCACACGGAATCCTGTAAACAAATTATGCTACATTGTACTGATGAACTAATCCAAAGAAGAACCAGAGAGTATAGGATAAAATATCAAAGTTGCTTTATTCATACTCGTTTAAAATACAATATTACAAAAATTAGTGTTTATTGAAAAATCCGACAGTAATCGGCAAAGTACAAATCCTCATAAATATATATTTGTATAGAGCCAAATATACAGTACCTAAAGCACCATGTAGTGATCAGAGCTATGAGTCTAGTCACGCAGTGACGCGACCTCCTTCGAACACGGTACGTGCGCCGGTAATAACTCCCAGCTGTGAATAGTGCTATTTAATCGGGAGGAGATCAATGTAGTTTGTACCCCTTGAGGAAGCGATATTGTGGCGAAACGCGCGTCGGGGTGGCAGGTACAACCTAGACTACTGTTGGTAAGCTATTTGACCATTATACTATACTTATTATGATCTAAAAGAACTATTTACTTAGATGTCTTTTCCCAATAAGATGCCATTATGCATGGATAGAGTGTACCATTACACTTGGTCCCCGAGATATATGTATGGATACTTGGAGGACAGGTGTAAGGTATCAGAGATATAACCTATTATGATGTACAACTCTGTTACTATATCTATGTATATGGTGTTTGGTGACTAGACTCATAGCTCTGATCACTACATGGTGCTTTAGGTACTGTATATTTGGTTCTATACAAATATATATTTATGAGGATTTGTACTTTGCCGATTACTGTCGGATTTTTCAATAAACACTAATTTTTGTAATATTGTATTTTAAACGAGTATGAATAAAGCAACTTTGATATTTTATCCTATACTCTCTGGTTCTTCTTTGGATTAGTTTATGCTTATGTGGAGAGGGGATTTACCATGATAAGGGGTCGATACTTAGTCTGGCCCTATTCTATGAGTGTTTCTGGAATTAATTATATTTGGATTGTACTGATGAAGACAGAGGGAGCCCCTTCCCTCTGTCTTCCCCTTACCTGCTGCAGTCGTGATTGGCTGCAGCATCTCCTTGAGAGCCTGTAGGATCTTGTAGGCGTACCCATATGTCCACTGCGAGAGCCTCTTCCCGCACAGGACGTATTGGTATGATCAACGTCGGGAAGGGGGTTAAAGGAAAGGTGAATAAATCATATATTTGAACTGGGCCCTAATGCAAAAAGTGAAGAGGTTACTTCTTTATTGGCCTCCTCTGGCTGCAGGGCCCAATGGTGACTGCCACTTTGGCACTCCCTGTAGCTATGTTCCTGATGAATGGCTAAGGTAAAGTCCATATAACACTTGGTTCACATTTTTGGCACTTCCGTTGCATGTTCTGTCGTGAATGATGGAAAAAAGGGTGCACAAAGCTGCACTATTTTTTCCTCTAAACAACGGACACCATGGCAGAAACACAATGGACAAATTGTAATTAATAGGGTCTACCGGGCACCATGGGTGTCCGTTTTCACCTCTGTGCCAGAGGTTCCGAACAGAATCTTTGACGTAAATATCAACCAAGCCTTATAAAACTTCATGAGCAGATTTGAACCTATATCCTGACAGTTCCAGCAAATGGTCAGTTAAATCAAATTGTAGCAATGTAAATTTACAGTAATTTTTTTGCAATCTGTTATGCCTTGAGTAAAAATTAAATGTTAGCAATAATGAAGAAATCTAAATTGCCAAGAACATCATTTGGAGGTCTTTCTCCTGTGCAGATATGCACAAAAGGTTTGAGGATCTAGGGCAAGAATAGTAAGGAAATTATTGTAAAGCAGAAAGGTTTCTATTGTACAACTATTACTTCAAACTATTTTTGGTTTCTTTCACAGTTCTTCTACTTTAATAGAACGTTAAGGTTCTTAATAAAAGTGGACATTTCTGGACATTTTCTGGTAGGTAAGAATAGAACCTTAATTAAGCAGGACATTATAGAAGCACATGTTCACACGTATCTCATGTGGGGTGTTGTTATGCAGAGTTGCATTCATGGGAAGAGTGAATTCAGTCTTGGGAAGGGGATATTTAGTGGTGGGATTAATAGCAGGTCCATCTAGCCATGTTGGGGCCAAAAAGAGGTTGTTTAACTGCAAAGATTAGCTTTCAACATGTAATGAACGTTAAATCAAGACTTTCCAAATACATTGTTATTTTGATATTACCTTGGTCTGGAGATCAGAGAAATTTTATCTGCTCCAAGTACACACAGGTTTCTCTGATTTCTCTGGTTACTGATCAGACAGAGACCAGGGAGTGATGTCACCAGGACGGACGGCAACTTGAGAACAGAGTGTGTTATCTCTAACAAACAAAGGACATAAATTACTTTTGATAGTTTACTTTGAGCTCTGTAGTCCTCTACACTATAGATTACATCTCCTGCACTCAATTTCAGTACAATTAGAAGAGCTGGGAATGCTGAGCTGATATTCTAATATGCTAATCACAGCTATAAAACCACCCACAGTCTAACCAGCTATCACCAAAACAATGACAAGGAAAAATAAGCTAAAATGTTGCAAATAAGCAATAAATTGAATCTACAGAATAGAAAACACATACCCATGTGTGATAAAAGCTCACAGTCAGTTAACGGTTAACGCCATATAATAATAGTGTTGTGATGTGCATTGCAAACCTGGTACCTGGTGAAGTACTCACATAAGTCTATGACATTATGCATCTGAATGTTTAATTGTGTGAATATGTAACTATCATGATGAAAAGCTATTTTCTACACTGTGATTCTGCTGGATAAGAACTATGGAACTTATAGGAGGTGAACATACTTGAAAGGAAGGAAATGACAGCTTCACAAATTACTCAGTAGGTTTAGGAGATGCAAACGTTCTGAGGAAGTCAAAGCCCTAAGAGAAGGTTGTATGCGATGGAAGTAAATTGTAAACTGCCTTACTTGTGCTCAATCTATCAGCATGTGATCTTAATCGCACTCAGCTGCACAGCTAGGCCAACAGTGCTTACAAGGGATCCTTATATACAGAACATTTGAAAGAACAGTTTCTGTGACTTGTCCTACAAAGACGTGGAGGGAAGTTGCCTTCTCAGATCACGTATGCATAGTAGATGCTCATTTAGATAGGGTTTTCATTGTTGATGTATTTTCTTTAAAGGGGTTTTAACAAAAAAAAAAAAAATACAGGGAATTTGGTAAATGGGGGGCCAAAAAGAAAAAAAAAAATTTTGGCTACCTACCTGCCCCCTGCAGCTGTTTGCTTTGGAGCTAAAATGGCGGTGGGGCCCCCTTTTAAATTCCTGGTCTTGCCGGGACAAAAATTGGGATCCCCCACACTATTATTTTTTATTATTATTTTTTTTTAGAGTCCCATTGATTGGGGCGCTTTCTTTCCAAGGGGGGGATTCCTACATAACAAATTTTGGGAAAAAATAAAATTTGGGGGGGACGAAAAATGATAGCAACTGTACAGGGGGGGGGGAGAAAAATTGCAGTAAAGGGGGGAATCCCAAAATCTGCAAGGAAGGAGGGGAAAAAACAGAAGGTGTGGGGCAAGGCCCATGTTTGTGGGGCAGTTTTAATGGTGGGGGGGTTATTATTGGTTATAAAGCTATCCTGAAGAGATGGGTTTCAGATTGCTTTTGAAACTGGTAAAAGTTGGGGAGAGTTGATGTTTTGGGGGGTAATATTTCCCCAAGAGAATGGGGGGGAAGAAAGAGTAAGTCTTGGGGGCCCGGTTTGGGAGGAGCTGATAAGTGGAGAGCAGAGAAGAAGGTCCTGTTAGGAGTGGACAGGGGAACTATCTGGAGATTAGAGCAGAGATGCATGGAGTTGAGAGGTTATGAAGAGCTTTGTAGGTCATGGCTAGTAACTTAAAATTGAATTCGGGGGCAATGGGTACCCCGGGTGAAGGGATTTGACAGAGGGGAGAAGCAGAGGAAGTAGGAGGAGAGAGGTGGATGAGACAGGCAGCAGAGTTGAGGATGGTTTAAAGGGGGAGCAAGAGTGTTGGATGGGGGAACGGAGAATGGTTTTAAACAGTAGTCTAGACGAGGGGATGAAAAGGGGGACTTTGGATAACGGGTTTTTGTAGTGTAAAAAGTTGGGGAAAGGGGGAAAATGGGGTGATATATTTTTCAGGTGGAGGCGGCAGGCAGAGGCGAGGGTTTGGATGTGTGATTTGAAAGGCAGAGAGGAGTGAAAGGTTATCCCCAGGCAGTGGACTTGCGAAGCTGGTGAGAGAGTGTAGTCACTGACAGGGGATGAGGGGTTTCAGGTGGGGGAAAGGAGGTGAGACGGAGTTTTTTTTGGGAGGGGGGGGAGGAGAAGAAGGAGGATATGGACGATAGACATTTCTGGGATCAGGAAAAAGAAGAAAAGGTTTATATCAGGACCGAAGATGAAAATTTTGGGTTTTCGCCCCGGGCCATACAGGGGTTTTGAAAGCCGTGTGAAGCTTTGAGTTGCCCCAGGGCAAGAGTGTAGATAGGGGAAAGTAGTGGGCCCGGGGACTGCCTCGGGGGAAACCCCAACAGAGGGGGGGGCGAAGGAGGGGGGGGGTTGCAAGAGTGAGAGACACTAAATGTCCAATCAGAGAGTATGAGGAAAACCCCGGAGGGGGGCCAATTTCCATGATCCCAAGGGGGAAAAGCATTTGAGCAGAGGGGAAGGGAAAAAAAGTGTCAAAGCAGGGGAAAAGGTTTAAGCGGAGAAGAACAGTTTTGTGGCGGGAGGTTTTTAGCGTTACTGGGTCATTGGTGATTTGGGTTGGGGACGGTTTCGTAGAGTGGGGGGAGTCAGAAGCCAGATTGGAGGGGGGTCAAGGAGAGAGTGGGGAGGGAAGGGTAGTGGACGTTGAAGATGGGGAACTGCTGCTAAAGGGTTTGGATGAAAAGGGCTGTGAGAGGGGCGCAATAGTTGGACATTGAGGGGGGGGTCGAGAGTTGGTTTCTTAAGAATGGGTGTGATGGTTTGGCGTGTTTAAATGGGGAAAAGGGAAGATCCCAAAGGCTTAAATTGTAGTTTTGAAAAAGGGGGTTTGGGGGGGGGAAAGATAACAGTGCTGGGTTTTGGGAGGAAGGTAGGATGGCAAGGGGTAAAGGTTACAGGTAGTGAGGTTAGATTTGGATACTAGAGGGGAAAAATGTTTCTGGAGAAAACAGTGGAAAGAAGGTTTTAGTGTGCACTGGGGGACGGGTGTCGGGTGGGGAGCGGGGGGTTGACGGAAAGAGGTATAGAGGTGGGAAAGGGGGGAAATGTGGGGTGAAGATTTTCTGATGGGGTTTGATCTTGTTTAAAAAATGATTGGCAAAAATCCACCCGGTGTTGGAGAGTTGGGGGGGGAAAGGGGTTCTGGGGGAAGGGGGGAGAGGTTGAAGGTATTGAATAATTGTTGGGGTTTTTGGCCCAGGGAGGATATGACAGTGGGGGAAGTAATCTTTTTTGGGCCCGGGGGGGGTGGGTCCCAAAACTTTTTTGGTGTTTTAGTGATTGTTTTTTATGAGGGGGAAGATCTTTGGGTGGAGCGGGTTTTTTTCCCAGCGGCGTTCGCAATTCTGGAAGCTCGCTCAGTGTTTGGTGGAGTCTGTTTTTCCCTTGGTTGTTGTTGTTTTGGGGTTCTTTTGTGTTTTGAGGGGGGTTTAACCAAATCAAGAGTGGAGGTGTTTTGTGTGGTTTTTAAAAAAGTGGGGGCTGTGTCTGGGTGTCGGTGGGAATGGTAGACAGGGGGTTTGAAAAAGAGAGTCAGAGAGAGTGTGATGGTTTTAGGTTTTGTAGGTTTCGGGGCGGGGTACTAGATGGTTACCCCCCCCCCCCCCGGGGTTTAGGTGGGGTGGAGATGGTGGAGAAAAGGGAAGCAGGTTGGGTCAGATATGGGGGGGGAGGGAGTTTGAGATGTCAAATAGGGGGGGAGAGGGGGTGAAGATGAGGTCCAGTGTTTTGTCCCTCCCTTTTTGAGTGGGGGGCCCAAGGGTCCCCCGTGAGAGGGGTTTAAGTAAGAGCAGAGTGAAAAGGGGTTTTTTGGGGGCAAGGGGTGGGGTGCATCAATTGGGTTTTTAAAAATTTCCCCTGACAATGTGGGGATGTAATGGAGAGAATTGCTTTTATAAAAATTTTAACTTTTATTTTAAAAAATATTTTTAATAAAAATGTTTAAAGGGGGAATTTTTTTATGCTGTATTTTATGACTTTGTTTTAGGGGCTAAAAAGGGGGTTCTTAAAAAAGGGTTTTTAAAGAATTGTAATTTTCACTAAATGAGCATAAGAAATAAGAAACTATTTGGCTTGGAAAGAACGCATTATTTATTCATTCACCTTCAAATACAAATTTATCTGGTATCTGGAGGGAAACTACTGGGTGGGAAATTATGTTCATTAGTTTTTATGACACTTTTTTAAAAAGGTGGGGATGTTTTTATATTAAAACCCGAAGCCCCCCTTTTGGACAAATTCAGGGGAAGTAAATTTTAAACTAATGGGTTTCTTTTTTTGTAAAAAAATGGGGTATAACTACTGTATAACCATACCAGATGTAGCGACTACTACGGGGCTCAGAGGTTGATGGGGGCCACTCAGGGTCAAGCACATATGGACCACATGTATAAAAAAGTCCCAGGTCTTTAAAAAAATTGGGGACCCAGGCTTTCTGGTTTTAGTTTTTTTGTCATTAGGTGGAGGGGGCCCCCTTCAAATTTTTCTTAGGACACTGTATATTTTTTTTATGCCCTTTTTTTGTACATCAAAAATTCAAAAAAATTTTTTTTTTTTTAAAGAGGGTTGGGGGGTTTTAAACAGTTTTTTGGGGAATTTTTTGTGCAAACATTTACAGCACTTCTTTCCCAGCAAGTTAATAGCCCCAGACTTAAAAAAACCTGTAAAAAGGGGTTTTTCTTCTCTTTTTATATTTCTAATAAAAAAAATTCCGTGATGAAAAAAAACGAATGAAAATTTTTTTTTAAAATAAAAAGTAGAAGTTTTTTTTTAAAAATTTATTTGAATTGTTAACGTTTTAAAAACCCGGGAAAGGCTAAAAAGTCATTCTTTGTTTAGTTTTAAAAATGTTTTATTAATATTTAGGTTTTTCTAAAGCTCTATTCATATCAAATATATCTTTTAATTTTTCTGCTCTGAAGACTTTACAGACTTTTGAGACAATCTGTGATAAGGTTTTCCACACCATATATTTTGCTCGGCGGGAATGAAATAGTATTACTAGATTGCTTTCTTTGCCTTCTCTTGGTTTAATTTGCACTGTTGTAGAAGCCTGAAATAGGCCCAAAAACCCTTGGGAAAGTCGCTTTTTGCCCCAAAGGAGTTTGAAAAAATTTTAACAGATAAATTTGCCCCAATTTTTTCCCTGCCCTGGATGCAGCACTTGTATCCCCCATTTTTTTGGGAATTTTTGTAAATTTTTTCCCCAAACTACGTTTTTATAAAAAAGGGCACCCAATTTTCTTTCAACTTAGTTTGCCTTTTGCAACAGTGGGGACGTTTGTCCTGTCTGCCAGGGAAGCGACAATGCCCCAAACTGGATTTACCTCAAAAAATGATTAAATTTTTTTTAAATTTTTTTTTTTTTAGTTTTTTAAACAGGTTTTTTTCTGTGGACAAGTATCTGGGGGCTGGCTTGTCACTGTTTCTGTAAAGATATTTTTTCCCCCAAACCCAGTATGGTTTTAAAGGGTTTAAAAATTTAAAACAAGGGCATCAAATGGAACAAAGCAAAAACTCCTTTTTATTTGGGGGTGGGGCTGGGGGTTTTGGGGAAACACCGGCCAGAGTTTTTTTTCTGGGGGGAAACACCCGGGGTTTGGATTTTGGGGCTGTCTTCCCCTTCGCACTCAAACCCCCGTTCAAAAAATGTATCTCCCCCCCCAATTTTCCCCCCCACCCCCAAACAGTTGTCATAGCAGCTGGGGACCTAAAAAAATACCTCTCAGGACTACCACCTTACTTATTGTATTACACCCTGCCTGAGGAAGATTGTAATATGCTTGTAATATACTTTAGCCTGCAATATATTAGCATTGCAAATTAGTGTGCAAGTGATTGTGTCCCCTAGTGATCAATTACCCTGGGGGGACTACAAGTAAAAAAAAAAGAAAAAAAAAAGAGAAAAAATAGGAAAATATCTAAAAAAAAAAAAAAGTTAACCCCTTACCGTCACAGCCAGTTTTGGCCTTCCTGACAGAGCCCCACTTTTTAAATCTGAAATGTGTCACTTTATGTGAGAATAACTTTTTGACACTTTTACCTATCCACGTGATTCAGAGATTATTTTCTTGTGACACATTGGGTGACATGTCCCAATGGGGCTGCGCTATTTTTTTTGTGTATTTGGCACCAAAAAAACTGTTGACGCCCTATTCTCTATATAAATGAACTGTAGTACACCAAAACTAGGTGCATTATATGCCAGTCATGACACATTTGAATACGCCAAAAATAGGTGCATCAAATATGTTAGCAATGATATACTATGAGCCTACATTTTGCTATACGCCTAGATTAGGTGCATCAATTACACTATGAAAGGTATACCAGATGCCAGATTTTTGACAGGTTCATTCATTCAAGCGCTCTAACCACTCATTTAACATGCCTTAAAACTGGCGTGGCGGCGTCTCTTTTCTGACATGACACCCATTGTGCTTTAAAGGGGATGTATCGCTTCTTCAGTTCATGTGTTTCAAAGTATTTTCAATTTCTCAGCTCTACAAATCCAGGGGCGTTTCTTCCCCTCCCAGCTGGGTGTTTCTTGACATCATCCCGCCTTCACTGTTCATGCTCGCTCCCGAGCCCTGTTCTACCCCCCCTCTCTGTCTGAGTCCACATCTCACTGTTCCTCTCCCTGCAGTCTTATTTTGTAAGAGCTGTTTAATACAACATACCTGCATTCAATCTAGACAGTCTTCTATGAACTCAATCTTCTATGATCTCTTCTCCTCTCTCAGCTGGAGGTTTGTTACAGTTGAATCCAGTGTTCATATGAACGGCACAGAACTCCCTTCTATGCAGGAGAGTTAGGCACCATGGCACAATTTTGCTGATTTCTGATTGTAGAATCAGCTGCAATGTGTTTCTGCTGGGTGTGCAGAGTGAAATTGCTACGGCCCTTTAATCAGAGTGAGAGAAGCAGGGATCGAGGCACATTTCCGCTGTTTTCTGATTATAGAAGCCCTGCAGCGTTATTGTGTTTCTTCTGGCCAGGGGCGTTGCTAGGCATGTTTATTCGGGGCACAAGCCCCGGACAATCCTGCTTGTGCCCCGAATCTCAGCCCGTCGGGTTGCAGGCAGCTGCTATGTGCCTGCAGCTCCGACGATCTCCTGAGCTATGTGCGTCTTCTAGTCACACAGCTCAGAGCTGTTCTTCAGTGCAGGAGGGGGAGGGAGAGCGACTGCGTGAGTTGCCGGGCGCTTAGCAGGGAGGAGGGGGCGCCTGTCACTCACTGAAGCTCCTGACTGTCAGGACTTTATATGCTGCAGCCGCGTTCAGCACCAGAGCCTGGCAGTCAGGAAGCAGCACACAGCGAGTGAGGAGCTCCGCCCCTGCTGTGCTGATCCCGGGTCCCTGCAACAACACAGCCTTGGAGGCAACAGCAGCAGCATCCACAGGTGCCCAAAGAGGTCTCAAATGAGTGAGTAGCCTCACTGTAGAGACCATAAGGGGTACACCACAATAATAAGGGGAACACCACATAATCTTCATGAATATTAACTGTGCTGAATGTATATATGTGTTTGTATGCATGTGTGTGCATATATGTGTATGTATTGTGTGTATACTTGTGTGTGTATATATGTGTATTTGTGTATGTATGTGTGTATTTATGTATGTGTGTATGTGTATATATGTGTAACGGGTACGGTGGATTCGCTGGACCCCCGCAAGCGATGATAGCTAAGCCACGCCAGGGAACGGAGTCTAAGTAGCCCCCGGTTTTCACCAGAGCCCGCCGCAAAGCGGGATGGACTTGCTGCGGCGTGAGACTACCAGGTCGTTACCCCTGACGTGACTTGCTTGCGGAGGCGGCCGGGGTACAGCGTGGTACAAAATCGTAATCCAGAGGCGAAGTCGGGGACAGGCAGAAGGTCAGGGCGGGCAGCAGAGGTTCGAGGTCAGAGGCAGGCGGAAGGTCAGGGCAGGCGGCAAGCAGGCAAGGTCTGGAAACGTGGCGGACGGACTGGTACACGGGTAAGCAATACGGACACTAAGGCACACCAAACACTCTCTAAGCACACCAACGGACTGGCAGGAAGTGCAGGGGGCGTACCGCTAAAATAGAACCAGCGCCTGATAATTAACCAATTATCGGGGCGCTGGCCCTTTAAATCTAGAGAAGCCGGCGCGCGCGCGCCTAAAGCACAGGGCCACGCGCCCGGCGGCTGGGACACGCGCGGGGACAGCGTTCACCGGAGCGCGGACGGGTAAGGGGAGCGGCGCTGGGGCCGGGACAGGAGCGGGGTGGTCGCGGGCAGCTGCAGCCGCCGCACCGGAGCCCCTGCGGCCGCGGGGGGCAGCAGAGCCCGCGACCCCCGTGACAGTACCCCCCCCTTAGGTCTCCCCCTCCTTTTTTGAAACCTAGAGAGAAGGTCAGGAGACAGGTTGGCCTCAGGTTCCCAGGACCGCTCCTCCGGCCCGAACCCCTTCCAGTCAATGAGAAAGAACCGCTTCCCCCTCACTGTCTTCTGCGCCAGCACCTCCTTGACCTCATAGATGTTATCAGAGTTGGCCACCGGAGAAGGCGATACAGATTACGGGAGAAGCGATTCAGCACCACAGGCTTGAGGAGCGAGACATGGAAGGCGTTCGGGACACGCAGAGTGGGAGGCAAGCGGAGCTTATAGGATACCGGGTTAAGCTGCCGGAGTACTACAAACGGACCCAGAAACTTAGGCCCCAACTTGTAGCTGGGCACTTTGAAGCGGATGTATTTTGCCGATAGCCAAACCCTATCACCCGGCTTAAATACGGGAGGAGGTCTCCGGTGCCTATCGGCCTGAAGTTTAGTGCGGGAGGAGGCCCGTAAAAGGGCCTGTCGAGTAACTTGCCAGAGTGTCTTGATGTCCCGCACTTGGGCATCCACAGCAGGGATGTCACCCGAGGAGGCCAGAGGGAGAGGTGGGCGGGGATGCAGCCCAAACACAATAAAAAAGGGGGAGGCTCCAGCGGATTCAGAATCTAAGGAATTATAGGAAAATTCCGCCCAGGGGAGGAGGTCAGACCAGTTATCCTGGCGAGCGGACACAAAATGTCGCAGATAAGTACCTACAATTTGGTTGACCCTCTCCACCTGCCCGTTGGTTTGGGGATGATATGCGGAGGAGAAGTCCAACTGAATCTGCAATTGAGCACACAGGGCCCGCCAGAATTTTGATACAAACTGGACCCCCCCTATCAGAGACGATATGCAACGGGAGCCCATGTAGTCGAAAGATGTGGTGGAAGAAGTGCTGGGCTAGCTGGGAAGCGGAGGGCAACCCGGGCAGGGGAACAAAGTGGGCCATTTTCGAAAATCTGTCGACTACTACCCAGATGACCGTGTTACCTGAGGAGGCTGGGAGGTCAGTAACAAATCCATCGCAATATGCGACCAAGGTCTTTCTGGCACCGGGAGAGGCAGGAGAAAGACCCGCGGGTCTGAGCCGAGGGAAACCTTGTTACGGCAACAGGAGTCACAGGCCAGGACAAAGTCTATAACGTCCCGAGCGAGAGTGGGCCACCAATAGTACCGGGAGATTAGTTGCTGAGACTTATGGACTCCAGGGTGCCCAGCGGTTCGCGAGGCATGTCCCCACTTCAGGATACGAGGCCGCATAGCAGGGCGTACATAGGACTTCCCGGGAGGCAGGTGTCGAAGGTCCACCGGAGCCACCGTGAGGAGACGCTCGGGAGGAATTATATGCTGCAGAGGCGGCTCCAGCCCCACCGTGTCAGAGGATCTAGAGAGGGCGTCTGCTCTTATGTTCTTGCCAGCTGGTCGAAAATGAAGAAGAAAATCAAAATCTGGCGAAAAAGAGTGACCACCTAGCTTGCCGAGGATTCAGCAGCCGTTGGGCAGACTGTAGGAAGAGAAGATTCTTGTGATCTGTAAATTTTATCGGTGGGGTGACAGGCTCCCTCCAGCAGGGTGCCGCCATTCTTCCAGGGCCAATATAATTGCCAGCAATTCCCGATCTCCGATAGTATAGTTTTTTTCGGCTGGGGAGAAGGTTCTGGAGAAGAAGCCGCAAGTACGTGGTTTTCCGGAGGGGGACTTCTGGAGGAGAACCGCTCCTGCACCTACCGAGGAGGCGTCTACCTCGAGGATGAAGGGGCGTTGTGGGTCCGGGCGAGACAGCACTGGTGCAGAAGCGAATGCTGATTTGAGGCGATCAAACGCTTCTTGAGCCTCAGGTGGCCATGATTTGGGGTTGGCATTTTTCTTTGTGAGGGCCACCAGCGGGGCCACGGGCGTGGAGAAATGAGGAATGAATTGTCTGTAATAGTTTGTGAAACCCAAAAATCGTTGGATGGAGCGGAGACCCACAGGTCGAGGCCATTGTAGGACCGCAGACAACTTTGAAGGGTCCATTTGGAGACCTTGATCCGAAACTATGTAACCCAGGAAGGGCAACGAGGTGCGTTCGAAGAGGCATTTCTCTAGTTTAGCGTATAGCCGGTGGTCACGGAGACGTCTGAGTACCTGGCGGACGTGGAGGCGGTGAGTCTCCAGGTCAGGGGAGAAGATTAAGATATCGTCAAGATAGACAATCACGCAGACGTAAAGGAGGTCTCGGAAGATTTCATTAACAAAATTCTGGAACACCGCTGGAGCGTTGCAGAGGCCAAATGGCATGACGAGGTATTCAAAATGGCCATCTCTGGTATTAAAGGCTGTTTTCCACTCGTCGCCTTCACGAATACGAATCAGGTTATATGCCCCTCGTAGGTCCAACTTGGAAAAAAGCTTCGCACCGCGCAAGCGATCGAACAGTTCCGAGATCAGCGGCAGGGGGTATCGATTCTTGATAGTAATTTTATTAAGTCCCCGGTAATCGATACATGGTCGGAGAGAACCATCTTTCTTTTCTACAAAGAAGAATCCAGCCCCCGCGGGCGAGGAGGACTTACGAATGAATCCCTTCCGGAGGTTCTCTTGGATATATTCGGACATAGCCTTAGTCTCCGGAACAGAAAGAGGGTAGACTCTTCCTCGGGGAGGAGTTGTCCCAGGAAGCAGGTCAATGGGGCAATCGAACGGCCGGTGCGGAGGTAGAGTTTCGGCCTGTTTTTCAGAAAAAACATCGGCCAAGTCCTGATACAGGACGGGAAGACCCGACTGAGGTTTTGAAGAGTTTACAGGAGCGGACCGAAGGGCAGAACGGAGAACCGGAAGGCAGCACGAGTGGCACGCAGGGCCCCAACGGATAATTTCGCCCGTGTTCCAGTCCAAGGTCGGAGCATGCTGTTGCAACCATGGAAGGCCCAGGAGAATCTCGGAGGCAGAGCGAGGCAGGACCAGCAGCTTCAGAGTTTCCTTGTGTAGAGCGCCAATCTGTAGAGAGAGAGGCGCCGTGCAGAACCGAATCACATCCCTTAGGCATTCGCCACTAACAGAGGAGACGTACATGGGTTTCTGCAAAGGGGTCACCGGGAGACGATACTTGGAGACCAGAGCCTGGCTGATAAAGTTCCCTGCGGACCCCGAATCAAGGAAGGCGGTGGCCTGGAAGGTGCTGTCCGGTGAAATTCCACAGACTACGGGAATGGTCAGACGGAGAGATGCTGCACAGACACCTAGGGACGCCACTCCTGCGAACCCTAATGTGCGCAAGTTCCCCGGACGCACCGGACAGTCCCCAATAAAGTGGCCAGAACCGCCACAGTAGAAGCATAACTGCCTCAGGCGACGCTGCGAGTATTCTTCCTGGGACAGGTGGGCTCTCTCGATTCGTACGGATACATCCTCCGGAACCTTAGGCAGAGGTAGTGGAGAACATTGGAAGACGGGAGCCAAACGTGGTAGCCGGCGTGAGCGGGCGACCTCCTGTTGAAGACGGAGCTCCTGTTGTCTTTCCGCAAACCGAATGTCTATTCGAGAGGCCAACTGAATTAGTTCATCCAGAGTAGACGGAAGATCCCGACCAGCGAGCTCATCCTTAATATGGCCCGAGAGACCTTGCCAGAAGGTTGCCACCAGGGCCTCATTATTCCACTTCAGTTCAGAGGCAAGGGTGCGGAACTGCACGGAGTAGTGACCCACAGTGGAGTCGCCCTGACGGAGACGGAGCAAAGCCGCCGCCGCGGAGGAGGCACGGCCAGGTTCCTCAAAGACGGTGCGGAACCCCTGGAGGAAGGTTTGTAGATTCGCCATCTGTGGATCACCTCGGTCCCATAACGGAGTGGCCCAGGCCAAGACTTCCCCCGACAAGAGGCTAATAACAAAGGCCACCTTAGCCCGCTCGGTGGGGAAGTGGTGCCCCAAAATCTCCAGGTGGATGGAGCACTGACAGATGAAGCCACGGCATTTCCTGGGATCTCCATCAAAGCGTGACGGAAGCGGCAGCTGCAGAGGAGGTCCAGGTACGGGAGCAACTGGTGCCGGCGGGGCAGCGCCCGTCGCAGGCGGTGGTAGGCGAGCTGCTAGGTTTTGCATCATGGCGGTGAGCTGGTCAATACGCTGGCACTGCTGGACGACAGCCGTTGAGACATCACGAAGTACAGGTAAGGGTACCCTGGCGGAATCCATGGCCAGTCCGTACTGTAACGGGTACGGTGGATTCGCTGGACCCCCGCAAGCGATGATAGCTAAGCCACGCCAGGGAACGGAGTCTAAGTAGCCCCCGGTTTTCACCAGAGCCCGCCGCAAAGCGGGATGGACTTGCTGCGGCGTGAGACTACCAGGTCGTTACCCCTGACGTGACTTGCTTGCGGAGGCGGCCGGGGTACAGCGTGGTACAAAATCGTAATCCAGAGGCGAAGTCGGGGACAGGCAGAAGGTCAGGGCGGGCAGCAGAGGTTCGAGGTCAGAGGCAGGCGGAAGGTCAGGGCAGGCGGCAAGCAGGCAAGGTCTGGAAACGTGGCGGACGGACTGGTACACGGGTAAGCAATACGGACACTAAGGCACACCAAACACTCTCTAAGCACACCAACGGACTGGCAGGAAGTGCAGGGGGCGTACCGCTAAAATAGAACCAGCGCCTGATAATTAACCAATTATCGGGGCGCTGGCCCTTTAAATCTAGAGAAGCCGGCGCGCGCGAGACTAAAGCACAGTGCACTCGCCCGGCGGCTGCGACACGCGGGGACAGCGATCACCGGAGCGCGGACGGGTAAGCCGAGCGCCGCTGGGGCCGCCCCACGAGCGGGGCGGACGCGGGCAGCTGCAGCCGCCGCACCGGAGCCCCTGCGGCCGCGGGGGGCAGCAGAGCCCGCGACCCCCGTGACAATATGTATGTGTGTATATATGTTTATGCATGGTATGTATGTGTGTGTGTTTATATATATATATAATATATATATATATATATATATAAAATATATATATATGTGTATGTGTGTATATATTATATATATATATATATATTATATATATATATATATGTGTGTGTGTGGGCATGCATATGTATGTATATGTATATGTGTGTGCGTGTGAACATGTGTATGTACTGTATATATGTGTGTTTATGTGTATCAACACACATATCAACAATATTGCCCCATTTCTGTCACTAAACATATTCCTGCCTGTTCTGTCTTTTATACATGTTAACTACAACCTGATAATGAATTGTATCTTTAATATAATTTTTTATACCTGTCATTTGTCAGTGTTGCCTATGTTTTTAGCTGCTGCAGCCAGACAAACGGGTACGTTCACACGGCGTAATTGCAGGGAGCATTTTGTGGTGTATTTGCGCTTTAATACACCTGACATGCGCCCCAAACCGCAATTGCGTAATTCATAGCTCTCTATGAGAGCTATGAATTACCATGTCGATGTACAAAACAATGGTATTGTACGCTGAAGGAGAAAAGTGACAGCCCCCTTATTAGAAGCAGCAGGTCACTTTTTTTATGGGGGGGGTTTGGGTGTGCGGGGAAAAAAGGGGTAACCAAAAGTCTCAACCGCTATAAATTTTACCTTTATTTGTGGGGCCCCACTTTGGGCACAAAACAGCACAGTTATGCCCCCCAAATACGCTTGGGGGTGTTCACACAGTGAAAGTTTTTCCGTACTTCACCCGGCGTAATTGCGCTTCAAAAACGCCCAAATTTCGGGCCACATTATAGAAAAACATTGCTTTTTTGAGAAAATGATTACCGTTTTTGGGGAAAAAATTTAAATTTTTAAAAGGCGAGAGTTTTAAAAGGATGGACGTGCTGGCACCCTTTTTCTCTTAAAAATCCATGCCCAAAAGTTCATGGGGGCGGGGGAAAAAATGCCGTGTGAACCCCGCCCTACGAAAAAAATTTAATAAAAAGGGCCCCGGGGCCCCGGATGTTTTGGGACCCCGCAACCCCCCGTGCTTCTGGCCTTTTGAAAGGGGGTGAAATTCCTGTTGGTCCTTTTCTAAAGTGAGAGGAAAGGTTGCCCCACCCCCCCTGAATGACAGGAGGGGGGCCGGGGGGGGGGGTGGAAGAAAAAAAAATTAGTAAAAACCAAACCCGCCAATGACGGGGAAAAAGGGAGGGGGAAATCTGACCAGACTGGGGAACTGTGGTTTACAAAAACAAAAAGAAAAGGGGACACTGTGATAACAAGACTTTTTGCAATGCCCTAAATTGCAAATTTGCTTTTTTTCACTGCCCCCTTTTTCCCTAAAAAGACCATTTATAAAATGACAAACCGCTTTAAGTTAGTAAGAAAATTTTCCCCGTCCATAAGATCCTATTTTTTTTGAAAAAAATATCGTAAAAATTTTGGAAAAAATTTTGTTCCCCGTTTCCAAAGTTCAAAAATTCTGCATCTAAACAGTTATCCCACCCCAAAAAAAATATTTTAAAAACTAGCATCTATTATGTTTTGTATTTTGGAAATCATTTTTAAAAATTGTCTTTTTTATTTTTTTTACTTTTAGGGGGCTTAGAATCAGAAGCAATTTTTCACATTTTAAAGAAATTTTCCCAACTTTGTTTTTTTTTTAAGGAATTGTCCAGTTCTAAAGTGGTTTTGGGGGGATGTATGTTAGAAACCCCATAAATAATGCAAGAAACAACACCCCTTAAAGATTTTCAAAAAAAGCTTTTTAAAGAATTTTTATTAAGCAAATTAAAAATTTTTTCACAGAAAAAAAAAACAAAAAGTAAAAGTAAAATTTCATTTTTTTTTTTGCAGATTTTACTTTTTTTATCCTTTGTTCACTGGAAAAAACGGTTGCTGTGCCCCAGGGAAGGGAAACCCCAACATCGATTCCCCAGATTCCGTCGTTTTTTTTAGAGATATTTTTTAAGGGGTTTTCCTCGTGCCCCCCGGTTGGGCCGCGGGCACCCCCGAAACCCCCGGGGGGGTTCTTTTTTCGCGGCGGCGAGCCGCACCCCTTTCCCTGGGGCTAGGGCGCTCTCGCAGCCCCCTTTGTGGAAATTTGGGTTTTTAAATTGGGCGCCTGATCCTTTTTAAAGTCCTCCCCCTTTCCCCATTCCCCCTTGGGGTTGTTGTGGGGCCCCTGTGCCTAGAATAAGCCCCATAATGTCTTTTCCCTTTTACTGGGGAAAGTACAGTTTGCCTTTTTTTCCCCTTAAACCATGAACCTTTGGGGCCGCCGTTTTGGCCCTTCTGCCGGGCCCCCGAACCCTTTTTGCTTCCCATAAATTTTTGTCCAGGCCGAACCCCCGGCGGGGCTAAAAAAAAGCAACCCGTAAAGGGGTAGCGCCCTGGAAAAAAACTCCGCCGAAAAGCAAGCCCATCCCCCCTTTGCTTTTGGGGTTGGTGAAAAGGACCTCCCTTAGATCCCGTTTCCCTGGCTGGTTTTTAACCATCATTTGGGGTGGCCCTAGAGACCCAACCACTGCCCACAAACGGGTTTCGATTCGGCCCTGGACCCCGCCAAGATGCTTCCGGCATCGCGGGCCCTTTCACCACCTTCGGGCCCAGAAAATCGAAGCGTTTTTGCGCAGCAAGCGCAGATTTAAAACCCATTGAACCCCCATGATGCGCCACCCCCCGCCACCTCAGCAGCACACCCCGGCTGCCAGGGCTGCTTGGGCCCCTCCCAGGGGCGCTGTTTCGGGGATGTCCTGCTGGCCCAAAACCCCCCCATGCCGACGAATTTTTGATGGGAAGCCAAAGGCCCCCGGGAAGGAGTTCATCACCCAATGCCTCTCCATGTGGAAACTTTTGGCCGGGTCATTTTTCCGTCTGAAAAGGTCCAAAGGGGGCCTTTCCCGGGGTGGCCCAGTTTTACCCCCGGGAAAACCCCCTGGCCGGGGGAAAACCCCAAACCGTGGGCCAGGCGTTTTTCCCCGGGTCACAGCTGATTTTGACACTTTCCTCGGGGATTTTACCCCAGTGTTTTTTAAAGAGCCTGCCCGTGCCTGGGTTGCCGAGACGGGCCTTGTTAAACCCTTGAAAAGCAAAGGGAGTTTCCTCCTTAGGAAAAATACGTGTGCAATTCCGCACGGCAAGCTTTTTGGAGTTGGGTTGGAACAAAGGGAAAGCGTTGGCGCCACGCCCAAGAAGGGCCCTCCCCCAGCCAGTTTAAAGGATTCCCCCCCTCCCCCCGGGGCCCCTCCGTTTTTCGCAAAGTGAGCTAAATCCATCGGCTACCCTTTTACATTTTTTTCCCCGGAGAGAGGGGAGGAGCCCCTTTCGGGAAAAGCGAACCAGCCCGGACAGGGTCACCCTTTTATTTGCCGGGGGGGGTTTTCCCTGGGCCCCACCACGCCTCCTTCCAGCCCCCCAAGGAGGGGGAAAGAAGTAAAACAGAGCCCACAGACTCCCCAAGAACTTACCGACGATTTTGAGGAGAACTTGTCCCTCAACTGCGGCCCCCGGAACCCTTTCCCATAGGGGTTTTGCCCGCCTTCCGCCCGCAACTTCCGGGAAATAAAGCGCCCCCTGGGGTTTGGGGGGGGAAAAGACATAAAAAAGGGGTTTGGGAGAAAATCCCTCTCCATGGTCAGGGTTCCGGTTCTGATTAAAACCAACCCGGGAATTCTTTTCCCAAGGGGTTTTCCCCTTCCCCGGGATTCTGGATCAGCCGGGAAAATTTTTTTGATGCTATTTTTTGGTGTGCCAAGTATGGGCCTTTTAGGGGGTTTCCCCCGTTTAGACCAACTCTTGGTCATTACATCCGTTAGCGGTGAGCTACTTAGTGACTCTGTCCTCTTTCGGACTGAACTGGTGTAAGTGGGAGCTTTGCACAAAGAGAAGATTGCATTCTCGTGCTCCCCCCTTTCCCCCTCGGCTGCCCTTTTGGGGTTTCCCAGGCCTTGCAGCATCACCCCCAGGGCCTCGTTTGGAAGAGGGGCAAAGTTTTTGCTTTTGGGGTCACGACTGTCGTCTTGCTCCCCTGTCACCCCCTTTGGGCAGGTGCCCCCCGTTTCTCCACAAAAATTTTCCCCCAAGCCTCTTCCGAGCCCCCGCTACTTTATCAAGATTTCCAGGAGGGTCTTCACCAAAAAGCAAGCAGAGAAGCAATTTTCTTCCCCCAGCATCGTCGCTACAAATCCCCCTATGGGAACCTACTCCCTGGGACAGTCCCCCCCGGGGAGATAAATTTAAACCCCGCCCCCAAAACCCAAACCCTCGGCAAATTTCGGAACATAAAAAGAAAACCTCCAGAAGGGCTTCATCCCCCAAATCTACTTTCCCCACCCGGGGTCCCCTGCTTCTTCTTTTGTGGGGGAAGGGATGGGGTCCCCCCGGCCGTTGGGCATCGATTTACCGCATTTCAACAAATCCCCAAAAAAAAAAACCAGTTTTCCTTTAAACCTTTGATTACTGACCTCTTTTAAAACCGGGCCCCGGGGGAGATAAAAATTTTTTCCGGTTAGGTTTTTTGCGGGGAGCTTATAAACCTCATTTGGATTTGTAAAGGTGACAAGTGGAAGATGGCCTGCAATACTCTGGATGGGCACTTCAAGTATCTGGTGATTGCCTTCGGCCTGTGCAACGCTCCAGCGGCGTTCCAGGAGTTTGTCATTGACATTTTCCGAGATCTCTTGTATACCTGCGTTGTCATCTACCTAGATGATATTCTGTTTTTTTCACCCAATCTGCAAGCGCACCAGTCGCATGTGTGCCAGGTTCTAAACATCTCTACCCAAACGGAAAATCCCTTTTCCCCCAAAACATTCCTTTCTGGCAAAATTTTACCCGGGAAAAGGGTCTGAAAAAGGCCCCCACAAAACTGTGCCTTCTGCAGTGGCCCGACCTGCTGGCCTTGGGGCCATAAAACTTTCTTGGATTCGCTTACTACTATAGGCAGTTCTGTCACTTTAAATTTTGGGGCCCCGTTTTGTCTCTCCCAAGAAAATGGCAACCTAAATTTGTGGCCACCATCGCAAAGGGGCCTTCCCCAAAGTTAAAAACAGCCTTCCCCCTCTGCCCCCGGTTGTCCCGCCTATACCGAAGTCATTTCTTTTAAAAGTCGACCCCTCTTCCGCTGCAGGATTTTTTCAATATTTTTTTGGGACGGGGAATTAATTTTCTCACGGGATGTGGGGGCCCTGCTTGTACTAAAAGTTGAACTGAATTCTCTCCGCATCCCACCCAGTCCAAGGCCAAGTGAAAAGATGAACCAGGCTTGGTTATTACCTCTGCCACTTCGTATCTTAAAGAGATTGGTTCTCTATTACCATGGGGGAATTTTCCTTAATTTTTGGAAAACTAATTTGCTGGGGGCCCCCTTTTCATTTCTTCGGTCGGCATCCCCCTCCACCCCCTTTGGCCATCGCCCCTTGTGTCCCCTTTTCTGGACAGTTGGTCCGGCCTATCTGCCCTAGGGGAAAGGAGACACCCGATCTCTTTTTCAGGCGTCTGCCCTATGAAAAATCAACAGACAAAAAAAAAACCCCTCAATTTGCCCGGGAGATAGGGGATGGGTGTTTTAGTTTTTGTTTTAAAATCCCCAAACACAAGCTTGGCCCCGTTTTTTGGCCTGCAAGTCCTGAAAAGAAAACGATGGCCCCAAATCCGGCTCCCCCCTTTTTCGCTCCCCCAATTCCTTCCACGTCCCCCTGCAAACCGTCATCCTTAATCGGGTTTTCCGTCCTGGTTCCCCACTCCCTAGCGACTCCACCAATGTGTTTTCAGTCAAGGGGAAATTTTTGCCTGAAGCGGAGGGGGGGGAATGATTTTTTTGGGTCGCTTAAGGGGTTTGGGCCAGAGGGAAAGGGCGTGGAGCCGGGGGATAACACCTGGGCCGGAACCCTGTCTAAGTTTCGGGGCGGAAAGGGGGGTTTTTCTGGTGTCCCGGTCCCCCGTGTAAATCAGGGCACCCCGCATCCCCCCTCTTTGCGGCGAGCAATGCCGCAGCCCGGCCCTCAGTGCGGCACTTACCTCACCGCACTCCTGTTGTGTGCTTGTCCCCTAGGGCGCCCCGATGGTTTTCATGGTGATGATCCTATTTAATCCCCCCTTTCCCATTACCCCTGCCAAATTGATAGTGCCCTTGCCAGGAGGAACTTTCCATAAGTGTTTTTGCCTTTATGGAGCCTTTTCCCCTCCCCCTTCCCATAAACCCTTTTGCGTTGCCCTGATTTCGTCTGCCCCCGATTACAACCCCTGCTTACGTTTTGACCACGCGCACCTCCTGCCACCACAGAAGTCACTCGGGGTGGGGACCGGTAGTACTCGCTGCAGCAAGTCCACCCCGTGGGGGGCTCTGGAAAACCGGCTATTTAAATTCCGCTCCCGGGGGGGCCAACAAAAACCTCAGAATAGGGAGGAACAACTATGGATTGGTCTCATTTTCATTACAAATTTTCTTTGGGAATTTTTTTCGGTTTGGGGAACCCCTCTACAAAGACCTTTATTGGAAACCACCCTCAAAGTACCCCGGGGGTACTTTTTAGGCTTTGAAAAACAAAAAAAAAATTTTTTCAACAATCTTAAATTTTTACTGAAAATGTTTATTTTAAAAGGGAAAATCCGGGAAATAAAAGCCCCTGAAATTTGTTAGGAAATTTTTTTCCAAGTTCCAATACCCTTTTAAATTGGGGTAAGTTTGCTTTTTTGGGGCACAGGCAGCCTATTTGGTTTCCCGAACCAGATTTTGGTGGGTCCCCTGTCGAAATGACGGCCCCCAATGACAAGACAGTTGAAACTTTTGAATCAACCCCATTTTTGGATTTTTAAAACCCCCGGGTATTTTTTTATTTTTTGTGTAGAGGTGTTCTAAATTTTTTTTTGCATTATCATGAAAAGGGGGAAAAAACACAGTTCCGCCCTTGTTTTTGGGGTTTATTTTTTCATGTCCCTGGGTTTTTTTTAATGAAAGGATAATTTTTCTTTTGGGGCGGAAAAATTTCAGTGATATAAATTTTTTTATATTTTTTTTTTAATTTCTTTTACACAATGAAAAAAAAGTTTTATAAAAAATTTTCTTTTTAGTCTCATAGTCTTATAGCCATTACTTTTTTATTTTTCTACATACGGAGCTGATTAAGGCTTGTTTTTCGTGGGATGAGTTGATATTTTTATTGGTTTCCCAAGGGGGGGGATATGACCTTTACACATTTTTTCAGGGGTTTTTGAATGCTTTGAAAAAATTTCACAATTCTGGAGTGTTTTTTATTTGTATTTAAGGCATTCACCATGTGGCAAAAATGACATATTAGCTTTACTCAGCAGGTCACTATGATTACAGCGATACCCAAGATGTATTTTTTTATGTTTTACTGCTTTTTCACTAAAAACCTTTTATTTAAAAAGGAAACATGTTTTTTCCCTCGCCGTGTATGGAAAATATTTCTTTTTTTTATTTTTTTGTAATAACTGTGTTGGGGTTTTTTTTTTTGGGATAGGTAAACATTTTTATTGGGTCTTTAAGGAGGCAATGCCTTTTTATCGCGTTAAAACTCTTTTTTGGGGAAAGGGAGGGTAAGGACCAGTCAGGGGAAAACCCCGAGAAGACACAGACAAGTGAGGGCCCGGGCGCTGGTCCCAAACCCCCCGTCCCTGCCCTTTTGGGGTCCCGCCCTTAAAACCCCCAACCAGAAAACTGAAGAATACACTGAATACGTGGGGAAACAAAACAAAAAAAAACAAATACAAAACACAATGAGGGGAAAGTCAGGCAAGCAAAAGGGTTTGGACAACGGGCAGGCAGTACAAAATCAAGGAGAAGAATAGTCGAAGCAAAGCAGAGTCAGGTAACCAAAAAAATCCAAAAAAAACACAACCGAAAGAAATAGGAAAGACCCAAAAATAACAGCACGGGGGACAGGAAAGGGGAACCCTTTAAAAATAGGGAACGGGTGAACACGAGCAGGGGTGATGGGTTGGAAAAACAAAAAGCCGATGGGGAAACAAGGCGGGTAAACCAAAGAGGAACACAGGGGAAACTAAAAGGTGCGGAAAGGATTCCGGGCCAGGGGCTTTTTGGCCAGTAATCAATAAACACACAGGGGGGAAAACTCAGTTCACACTGGGTAACAAAAAATAAAACATTATGTAAAAAACCACGGTTTCCGTCGCAACGGCCGGGGCCCGGGCCGACCAGAACCCGAAGCGGGGGGGTCTGTTGGGCATGATCATGACAGTAGGTTGAAGAAAATACTGCAATCATAGTAGTTTTTTTTAATTTTTAATTTTAGCACCCACTCCCGTGTAATAACTTTAAAACAAATTGATGTATTCTGGGTCCGATAGGATAATCCCCGATCCCCAAAATTTATTATTTTTTTTTTTAATTTTGGGAAAGCGCTATCTTTTTATACCCAAAAATTTTTTTTAAAGGGGTTTAACTGACGTTTTATTGTTTGGAAATTTTTTTTGACATGTTTTTCATTTTTTAAAACCCTTTTTTAAGTCCCTGCGGGATGAATAAAAATCGCAATTCTGTGACAGTTTTTTTCTACAGCGTTCACCATGCAGGTTAAATAACATGATAGATTTATTATCAGCTCGTTACGCATGCAACAATACCAAATATGCATACTTTATTTATTTTTGATATTTTTGTTTTGCTGTGTACTGATCTCCATGGCGAGTGCCAATCACTATACCTGGCCATGTCTACGGGGCACGGTAGAACATAGTGACATCACCAGCAACCCCGGAAGCCTAACAGGTAAGACAGTAGCAGCTGCTGATAGAGGACAGAGGGATCCCCCTCCCTCTGTCTTTCCTGTAGCTGCCACAGGTGATGCAGCATAAGGCCAGCTGTAATAAACAGCTGGTCCGATGTTGCGATCATGCAAGCCCCAGGTAAGATCCCGTACGATGTCCAGGACACACCCATATGTCCATTTGCATGAAGTCACTTCCCGGTAGAACGTATGGGTATGTTCAATGTTGGGTAAGGGTTAAAAGTTCAAAACACCCGCCTTTTCCCATTTTACAATACAAAACAATAAAAATAGGCAAACATAAATGATATTTCTGTGCAAATGTCTGAACTATTAAAACATAACATTATTTATCCTGCATGGTTAGCATCATTAACTCCTTTATGACAACAAGTCATAATTTTTTGGTGCAAATGTTTTTCCTACCCACCTTCCAAGAGCCATAATGTTTTTATTTTTTTATCTACATACACATGTGAGGGCTTATTTCTACAGGAGAAGATGAACTTTTTGATTGACCGTTCCATAAAATATACTGGGAACCTCTAAAAAAAATTGAAGCGGGGTGAAATGTGAAAAAAAACTTATTTTTGCAGTTATTTTGTTTTTATGGTGCTCACTCTTAAATTATGTGTTATCTGTATTTTGCAGGTTGGTACGATTTCGGTGATGCCAAATATGTAGGGTTTGTGTTATGTTTTGGTACTGTTAAAAAAAATATAAACATTCTCTATTTATTAGCTTTGCATTGAAACACCATTTTCTGCGACCAATAACTAAATGTTTCATTTTTTCTCAAAAGTTCTATATTAAATAGCTGCAAGAAAAGATCAGTTTCTCATAACATTTGCACTATCAGACGATATAAACAGTACAGGCACAAGGTTTTCGTTTCTAATAATGCAAATCCTATCAGCAATAGCAGAACCTGTGCCTCGTTCCAGTGTTAAGTGGCACAGATAGAAAGTTCTGGGTTCACCAATTATTAAGTAGTGGTTTTAAATTTTCATTATACTATACCACTTGTCTCCCATTTTCTCTTTCACCAGTGTCATGTCTTTTCGCCCATTAAAAAATATTGCCATGATTTCCTCTTCATTGTTGTAACGGCGGGGTAGTGGATCCGCTGGACCACCGCAACGATGATAGTTAAGCCACGCCAGAGAACGGAATCTAAGTAGCCCCCGGTTTTCACCAGAGCCCGCCGCAAAGCGGGATGGACTTGCTGCGGCGTGAGGCTACCAGGTCGTCCCCCCTGACGTGACTTGCTTGCGATGGCGGCTGAGGTGCAGCGTGGTACAGAGTCGTAGTCCGAGAATCGTAGTCGTGGGCAGGCGGAAGGTCAGGACAGGCGGCAATGGTTCGTGGTTGTAGACAGGCAGGAAGGTCAGGGCAGGCGGCAGAGGTTCGGAGTCGAGAAACGTAGCAAGAGGTCTGGTACACGGTAGGGCGAGAATACACTTAGGAAACGCTTTTACTAAGGCATGAGGCAACATAGATCCAGCAAGGAGTGATTGTGGACCGTGACCTTAAATAGGGGAAGCGCCCGGCAATAGCCAATTATCGGGGCGCTGGCCCTTTAAATCACCGAGAACAGCGCGCGCGCGCCTAGGAAACGGCACGCGTGCCTCGCCGCAGGGACGGGACGGCACAGGAGCGAGGTCAGGTATCCCCACAGGAGCGGACCCCCGGCTCGTCCCGCGGGCACGGGGGCCCCGACCCCGTGGGATGCCCGGGGGGCGGGCCACGGTGCGCCGCGGCCCGCGGCAGAGCGGGCAGCTCGCAATTGTCTATAGGAGTTCTGATAGCCATCCTCATCTGTTGTCAAGTCCTCCATACTTTGTGATGATTGACAATATTGATCTGGTCTTCCAAGCTAATAATGCCATAATCCACCAATGTTGCTGTGCTGATGGCCGCAGCCGTCCTATTGGACACTCCATATTGGTTTGCTTCCAAAGCAATTGGTATTGGTACCATATTCCTGTCCTGTTGTTGGAAAGCATCAGTCCAGTCATCATCTTTGTTGTCGTCATCATCATCATCGTCATCATCACTAGAAGCATCAGCCTCTTTCACACTGGTACTACAGGAAGCCAACTCTTTCTCTGCTTGCAATACTGCAAACACTTCCGCAGGTAAAATCATGTCTTTTGTCCTGCCCCCACTTCACGTACCCCCGGGGTCTATGTGGAGCTCGACAGGCAGCTAAACGCCTTCCTACTTGTCAATAATTTATAAACCGTTTTGAAGTCTGTATTTTTATTAACAGGGTAGGATGGGGGTAAAACTGAGGGACAAACAAAAATGTAATTAAATCACATGGGCTGTTTGTAAAAAACATAAAAAAGTGTACAAGGTAAAAATACTAAACTTTACATGGAGACAACAGCTTAGGTCAATCTAATAACACACAGTAAACTTATAACTCTACAAAAAGTTCTAAAATGTATACAGTGCTTGAACAGATATAGCTAACATTTTTCCCCCGCCCAACACTTACCAACTAGCTTTTAAAAAAGTAGAGAGAAGGCTGATATGCCTCTCTTGGGAACATGAGGGGAAATGAGCTCTACCCAAATGCAAAAAAAACTTCCTCTTTGACAGGAAACAAAAAACATTGGAAACCCGCAAAAAAAGGCCACAAGGGGGACCAAAAGGGATTAATTATTTAACAAATCATTAAACATTTTATGACACACACTTTTCTTTCCCCCCTTCCCTCTCTTTCTTCTTCTTTTTCTCGTTTTTTCAACCAATCTTTTTCCTTTCTTATTTTTTCTTTCATAATTCTGTCACCTTTCTATTAATTGTACCAATTGGGGGATGCCTATCCCTATGATTTAGGCTTCTGTGGGAGTCAGTTGACTCCTGCAGGGGCTAATGGTCAGTGCCAATAGAAGTCATACCAGTCCCTCTATTGACCACTACCGGGGCTTCAGAGCCCACAGGAGTTATACCAGCCCCTCTATTGGCTGCAGTACCCATGAGAGTCATTCCGGCCCCAGGGGTTGATTATCAGTGCCCACAGGAGTATACCAGCTTCTCCATTGACTCCTGCAGGGGCTAACTACTGGGAATGGCAAGGGGTGTCAAAATGATTCACCAGGACTAATAATCACCTTTATGTGGACTGAATGTCAGCCTATAGTATCCATATACATTATTACTAGCCATGGTCCTTCATATCAGGGACAGACCCTATATTCACCTGGCCCCACACCAAAGTTAAGTGATTTATCACACAATTACCCCCCTCGGGGCCATGGACAGGGCCCCAGCTTGGAGTTGACAGATACACTGTGCTCCCCTGCTGCTTTATGATAGAAAAAATA
>JAODAL010032156.1:0-47376 GCA_025379985.1 Phyllomedusa bahiana | reverse complement strand
TTCCGTGGAACGGGCAAAAGTGGCGTTCGTCCTCAGCCTGCTCTCTGGAAAGGCTATGTCTTGGGCTCCACCCCTCTGGGACAGGTGTGATCCTGTGGTGAGCGATTTACAGGCCTTTTTCAGGGAGTTCTGGTGTTTTTTTTTTTTTTTCTGTCTCGAGGAAATCTGCTCGGGCGTCATCCGCTGAGACCGCTCTCCTGAATCTGCCTAGGGGGACTCTCGGTGTGGGATTACGCCATTTCAATTTCGCACCCTGTCCTCTGAAAAAAAAAAACTATCTTGGAATGGTTGTGCTGTGTGCCACCTTCAAGAAGGGCCTCTCTAGCAGGGTCAAGGATGCCTTGGCAGCTGCTTGGCATCTCTGTCTGATTTGATCCATCTGGCCATGGGCATTGATGGGCGTTTCACCAAAAGCAAGAGAGCTCTGTAAGAACGTTGACTTGGCCCGGCCTCGTCGATTCCTCGTCTGGCTTCCGGTCTTCCAAAAACCTCTCTTGCCTCTCTCTCAGCTCTCCGGTGAGGAGTCCATGAAATGGACGTATTCACCTCTCGGAAGGAGCTATCCTGTCACCGCACAGAAAATCTCTGCTTTTACTGCGCCAGTGCGGAGCACTTTCAGTGGGACTGCCCGCTTCGCACACGTTCGGGATACGCTCGCACCTAGGCCCCGTGGGAGAGGGGTGTGATTGTTGTTTTGTTTTTTTTTTTTTTTTTTTTTTTTTTTCACATCTTCTCGTCCCTAGGTGTGAGTAGTCCCTCTATACACATCTCACCCTGAACACATACTGGCTCTGGATTGCGTGTCCAAGTTCCTGCCTTCCTGGATTCCGGTTCTTGCCGGGAAATTTCATAGATGCCGTCCTGGTATCGAAACTTCGGCTCCGATGGGTCCCGCCTTGAAAAAACCTCTGGTCATATTTCCTCTGTAAGCAGGAGTGATCCTGCGCCGGATTACCCTCCGTATTGTCGCACGGAACCGTTTCTATGCGCATAGGGGCGCTGCATTGTGGAGGATCTAGTTGATGTGCTGACCCACTAGCTAAATTGGCAGTCTTGAATGGGCTTAACCATGGATGCAGTACAACGGCCACCTGTTTGGACTGGAAGAATGGCAAAGTCCCACACGTTGGGGAAAAGATTGCAGTTCTGTTGTTGGGGCACCTCGCCCCTGTGCGCCCTGATAGCAAGGCCGGGGTTGCCGGTCGAGTAACCTGGACTTCACCAGTCTTCTTGAGAGGAGGACGAACTTGACTCATCTCTCCGTCACTATGAATGTCGTAAATAGGGGGGGGGGGGGGTTTTCCTGCCCGGCTAATAGCACTCCGGGGGCAGGGTCTATCCGCTCTCCGTGCCAGAAAACCAAGGCCATGTCGTACTAAATATACAGGAGATTCTCAGGGAAAGGATTATCCGTAGTTATCTTTCCCCGCTGGGGCCGGCATCTTCTTTGTGGAGAAAAAATATGGCTTGCTTCGTTTCCTTGTATTGGACTACCGGGGCCTTTAATAAGATTACTGTGAAACAAACCTACTACATGCTGTTCTCATCACCGAACTCTTCGAACGCCTCGTGGGGCCAAGATTTTCTACAATTGGACCTGCGGAGGAGCCTATTACATCATCGCTCCGGGGGCGACGAGTGGTAAATTCGGCATTTATCCGGCGACGGGGCATTTTGAATAGTTATGCGTTCGGTCTCTGTAATGCTCCTGCCGTGTTACCAGGGCTTCGTTAACGAGATTTCGTGATCTCCTATACTCCTGTGCATTGTGTACCTGAATTTAACATTTTGGTTTTTTCCCCGGAATGCCAAGGCCCCCACCGTCTCCATGTGCGCCAGGTCCATTGCTAGTCTGCGAGAAAATCATTCTATGCCAAGCTGTTGAAGTGTCGTTCCATCTAACCAGTCTGCCCTTCCTTGGATTAATCTTTTTCCTAGGGACGTCAAATGGGACCTGGCCAAATTGTCTGCTGTCCTGAAGTAGGAGACCAGTGATTTGCTGGCCATTAAGTTAGCCCTCGAGTATGGCGTCATCTGTTGGAGGGGGCTCGCATCCAATAACTATTTATTCGGATCACAAAAAATCTGGAGTACTTTAACAAACGGCTTGGCGTCTTAATCCCAGGCAGGCCCGCTGGTCCCATTTTCTTCTCGCGGGGATTCGTTTTTGTGATTACTTCCGCCCAGCAGAGAAGAACATTGAAAAGCCTGATGCCCTTTCACGAGGCCTCTGACGTTTTGGGCAGAGGAGTCACCACTTGTAACATCTTTCATCCTGACAATCTCCCCACCC
The DNA here is from genome assembly GCA_025379985.1 of Phyllomedusa bahiana. NCBI lineage: Eukaryota > Metazoa > Chordata > Amphibia > Anura > Hylidae > Phyllomedusa > Phyllomedusa bahiana. Next base: position 45,083 of record JAODAL010032156.1, on the reverse strand, counting down.
CCCCCACCCCCCCCCCCCCAGATCACCCGTTGCGCCTGTGGATACTCCACAGGTTAACCCGGAATAGGACTTACGTGCGCCTCGCACTTCGTAGGAGAGTCCTGAACTAGGTTCATTGCTCTCAGGCTGACGGTCACCCAGGGATTCATAAGACCGGGCAGTTGATCACCCGCTACTATTGGTGGCCTGAATCTAGTCAAAGGTTGTTAAGGGACTTTGTAGGGAATCTGCTCCTCCTTGCCCGCAAATAAGAGCTTCACCACATATAGCCTGCGGGGCTGCTGCCACCTCTGCCCATCCCTTACCACCCATGGTCACATATTGACAATGGAATTTTTTATGATCTTCAACCGTATGATAGTAACACTGTCATTTGGGGTCATTGTGGATCGCTTCTCCAAGGATGTGCGCATTTTGTACCATTGCCTAGGCTGCCTTCTGCACCTGTCTTGCGGACCCATATTCTTCTTGCACATCTTTCGTTTGCATGGGCCTTCCTACAGGACATATCGTGTCGGATTGTGGTGTGCAATTTGTGTCCAGGTTATGGCGGTCCCTCTGTCCCAGCTTTTGTAAACCTGGATTTTTCCTCGGGCTTATCTTCCCCAGACTAATGGGCAGGTGGTAAGGGTCAATCAGTCTTTTGGAGGAAAAAATACCTACGCCATTTTGTATCAGCTCGGCAGTGATGACTGTCCAGCTTGTTACACTCGGGCAGAATTTATGCTTAAAACTCTTGGATTCAGCGTCGGCAGGAGCTTCTCACTTTTTGTAGTTTATGGCCTTCATCCCAACAACCCTCCCGCTGGTGAGGCCCTAGACGTCCCTGCAGGGACCCTTGGTCCGAGACCTCAGGCATTTGGAGCTACACTCGGCGGGCCCTGCAACAGGCCTCCGCCCAGACAAAGTCGTGCGCATGACAGGCACCTAAGAATCTCCTTAGTTTGTTCTGGGGATAAGGTCTGGTTGTCTTCTAGATACGTTCGATTGAAGATCCCAGCCTATAAGCTAGGCCCCGTTACCTAGGTCCATTTGTTGTCTCCAAAAAGATTCAACCCGGTGGCCCTACAAACTCAACTACCACCACGATGCGGATCCGAACTCCTTCCACGTATCCCAGCTTAAGCTGTCATTTTGAATAGAATTTTCACCCCCCCCCGCGCACCTCCTGTGTGTGTGTCTGCTCCTGCCCAGGTTGGCTGATACTCTGATGTATTTTTCGTGACGAGGAAATTTTGGCCATGAAGACAATCAGAGGGAAAATTTATTTTCCTTATTGATTGGAATGGGGTTGGGGAACTGAGGAAAAGTTCGTGGGAGCCGGAGGACAAAATCATGGACCGAGGATGCTTAGGAGATTTTTTCAGGCCAGAGAGGGGGGCCAAGAGGGGGGGGGGGGTGTGTACTGTAACAAGTGACCCCGCAGCCCGCAGACACAGAAGTGAACAAAAAATGCATACAGGTTTAGCATAACTAAACAGAACAGATATTGCACCGTGATATCACGGCACAGAATGTTATCGCACCTTTTTCAATGCTTTTCAATTGCTTTTGTTTACAGATCAGAGCAGATAACACGAAAAGCAGTGATATCAAGGTCAAACTAGACTTTGCTACACCTGTAGTAAAGGATTATAAATGTTTTCCTTTAGCATTAATCCACTATCGGTTTAATTAAAGAAAAAATGCATCAAAAACTGGATATGTGAAGTGCAAAGCTGACCATAATCTACAAAGATTTTACTTTTAAAATGTGTGTCAACTGCTTTTTTTTTTACTTTAGATTCCTCTTTTTTAATTTCTCAAATTCCATATACAACATTACTGGGCTTTGATTTATCTTTTTTTTTTCACAGCTTTTTAACTATTAATAGTTAGTACACAGTAAATCTCCTATATCCATACTAAATAGAGTTGTGTTGACCAGGAGTGCTGCTGGGCAGAAGAAATACTGAAGAGAAGGTATTGATCAGCTCCTTACTGGTCAGGATGTTATATCATATCCTAACAATATGCCATATAGTAACATGGAATAACATACCTTTCTAATGCTTGCACAGATATTTATTTGCCTCCATCATAAATGAAGAGGACCCCTCTTTTTGTGTTATTTTAAAAAGATAAAATGGTAACCCCTCATTGTGGCAATATTGCCATCCAGATGAAGGATCAGGTGTTTGTTTTGTTGCTCTTTTCATAATCTTTGAACCAACTACCCACACTCCTGTTTGCTTGGCTCAATACAGTATATAGCTCACAATACTGCTCTAGATGCTTAGCTTTAAAAGCCCAATTTACACTCATCAATCATTTACATGATTCATAATTTTCTAAGGCAGTCCACAATATTAAACTGGTCTGGTTGACAAAACCAATAAGTTATGGTGTCCCCAAGTGCCCCTCACTAAGTTATGGTGCCCCTTATTACCTCCATCCCCAGTAAAACAATTTTTCATTTCCTGATCACTCTATGTTCCAGGTGCCACTTTGTGCCTCCACTTAGTAATGATGCTCCTCATTCAATATTGGCGCTTTCATAGTGATCCCCACTTATTAGTGGTGTCACTGCTCATTAATTGTGCTCTAAGTTTCCCTCACTTGCTAGTGATGCCACTATTAATTTACTAGTTCTCTCCTAGTGCTCCCACACAGTAATGAGGCCGCTTTGTGCACTCACTCAGTAAGGGTGCTCCAACTCAGTAACTGTGTCCTTTAGTATCCAATACTTAGTTGTGGTGCTCTTACTGTCCCCTACACAGTAATAGTGTCTCCTCAGTGTCCTCATCCAGTACATGTGCCCCTTACTGCTCCCACTCAGTATAGATTACCATAGTCAGTAATGATGCTTCCTTAGTACTACCTACCCAGTAAATATGCTCCTCTGTTTTACCCACTTGGTTATTATGCCCCTTTGTTCCCGTTGCCAAGTAATTGTGCACCTTTGTGTCTTTAATCAGTAATGATGCCCCCTTACTACCCATTACTTTGTAATTAATGCCCTCACTTAGTAATGGTTTCATTTAGTTCCTCCAACTTAGTATTTGTGCCCTTAAGTATCTCCAGTTAGTAATGGTGTACCCTAATTGTCTCCATTTATAAATTGTGCCCCCTTAGTGTCCCGTACTCAGTAAAAATACCCCTGGAATTCACCCACTCACCTAATGTTGTTGCTCTTTAGTGTCTCTCAGTATGTGATGTTGCCTCATAGTGTCCTCTACACAATAAGGATTCACCCTTGTGCCCTTACTCATATATTATGTCCCCTTAGTTCCCCCCACTCAATAATTATGTCCCCTAGTGCCCTTGCTAAAGGATGCTGCCTACCTGACGGTCCCTCATTCAATAATTGGATCTCCATTTGTCTTCCCCATAAATGAATAGTAGCCCATTAAATAATAAACATAATAACCACTTAGCCCTGCTCACATGACAAGCTGCTCATTCTCTCTAGACCTGAACTGTTGGGGATGTAGATTTCCTTAGGTATAGGTTTTTTGCACAAGCAACTGAACGTAACTCGGAAAATCCAGTTCCAGCATCTTACAAGACTGAGGTCTAAAGTGACCTGTATCTTATTGAAAGTGAATGGCGCGAGAATGCAGATGAAGTTAAACATCCCACGAAAAGTGTTTCAATAGTAAGTTTGTTATGTGGCGTGGAGGATGTGTAAAAAATGAAATAATAAAGTGAAATTTATATACGCAACTTTTTGCCATGGAATTATTTTTTTCTGATATGGGCTGTAGTTTTTAGTGAAACATCTTTGGGGAACATAGTTATTGACAAGGTTTTATAATATCTTGGGAGGGAATAAAAATACAGCATAATACATTTCAATTTTAAATAAAATAAATCTAAAAAAATACAAGAAATATCCATTTTTCAAAAAAAAAAAATTCTTTACATGTTCTTCCAATAGTTATGCAATTTGCAGAACAGTGTACAGTAATTGCTCTCCTATTACACCAAGGTGTATATAGTGGAGTAGTATAGGGTGGAGTTAGGTCCCAGTGCTATGACCAAACCAGTCAACACCCAACAATCTGGGGAACATTTTATGGATCTCAATATAAGCACAGCACCATTACTTTAATAACCGTGTTTCTCCAACTCCTGTCCTCAAGACCACCCAACAGGTCATGTTTTTAGGATCTCCCACAGAATTTTGCACTGGACCATAATTGAAATCACCTGTGAAGCATTAGGAAATCACCTGTGCAATGCTTAGGAAAGCCAGAAAACTTGACCTGTTGTTGGGTCCTGAGGACTGGAGTTGAGAAACTCTGCTTTAAACCCTTAGATATATTTACTCTGGCATCTAAGAAGTTAAATAATTGGGATCGGCGTTCTCTATAATCCCCGACTGCTACTAATAATCAGTATTTGCCGCGCATGGAGCAGGCTCAACAAGTGAGCCCAATCCATAATGCCTTCCCAACATGATGACATAAATGTACATCACATGCCCTGCAAACCTGCCTGACAACTCCTGTGGTATATGTAGTCACTGTGATTGACGGGCAAGGGAAAGTAAAAATAAATCTTTTCTGACTTTAGAGACACATATGCAATTTTTATAGAAAAAAATACATTTCAGATATAGATATAATATTAGGTTTTTAGATTGATGGTCTTTAAAATGTAAGTGTTGTACATCAAATATGCCTATGGTGGTGTTCTCCACTTTACGTTTACATGTCTAATTCCTCGCAAGAGTTGTATTTACATTGAAAATAGTCACCTGTGAATTCCATAACCCCAAAGTGCTAAAGCATGGAAATCCAGGAACAAAGATTTATGAAGTCGTTTGTGAAACCATTCTTTTGGAATGAATGAGATTTTAGAGTTTAGAAATCCTCAGGCTATACTCTAAACAAAGATGTGGGAAACTATTAATGTTTATAGAAACGATTCCCATGTTTTCCTTGGTAATAGTGGGATATGGATAGCAACATCACAACATTATTCATACTAATACATGCTTTATTCTCATACGTTTGGAAAATTTCTTGTACTAGCACAGAGAGTTTCTGTCCTATAATCCTACAGAATTAGAAGTGAGAAGTTATACATCCTATAATTTAACATGTTGTTATAATATTTCTATTACAACACTGCCTTTACCTGATTCCTAGCGAGTCCTAGCAGGTAGCCATAGCCCCTGCCGATAGCTGTGTTCATTTAGAAAGCAACCAAATTCCTCTTTTCCTACAAGGATGGCTCATGTCTTCTGTTACAGTCCTATTGGCTCAGGCCATGACCTTTAATGTCAGTATGTCAAACCAAGACACCAAGTCCCCAAAGATGATATTAGATCAAGGTATTAATTATTGCCTGGCTCCTGTTCCTGTACATTCTTGACTCCTGACTGATGGCAATCTTCACATTTACCTTGTTTCTGAATTATACTCCTGCCTCACCCCTTGTATTGCTTGTCTGGTATCTGTTGTTCTAGTTCTGGCTTCGACCCCTGGCTGTCTTATGACTATGCACCCATCTGGTCCTCTTCTGAACCCTGACCACTCTTCTCATGATCATTGGCTTTGCTTCTGACTATGCTTCCCCAGTCAGTGTCGGACTGGGGAGTCTGGGGCCCACAGGGGAGTTGACGTAAAAATATTACCGGCCTCTCGGACATAAATGCGCCCATTTACCACATAATACAGTGTGCAAAAAAGAACTGTATTGCGTAATAAATTAGCAAGTGAATTCATATCTGTCTATATTCACATTCTGTCTGTCTCACACGTATGTCAGGTAGGCATTCATAGACACTGGGCTAAGTAGTCAATCCATATCCCCCTCCATCCACATATAATTTCCCCCTCCTTGTTTCCCTTGGTTCACGCCCCTCACATCTTCTAAAAAGAATGGAAAAACACCAGCAAGAAAGTAAAAGTGTAACTCCTATCACATGGGTCAGGTGTTACACTCTCTCTTACTGTCAGGGACACATGTACCACTACTCACCTTATACTAATTGCCAATTATAAACCTACAAACACCGCCATATAGAGACAACATAGTGGTCAGACACCAGCTCAGGTCACTGATAAAGCACTGATCCAATTTAGAAGTAAAATAACCATGAATATTAATGGACCTCCACAGGAGATGTCATATCTGATGAGTCGTTCTCTTCTCTTGAGTCGTTCTTCATTCTCTTTCTTCTGAATCCGTTCCTCACCGTCATGATGGATTGTCACCGGCCACAAACTCTTTCCTTGCAGTAATTACACCACTTATATATTAGTTCCTCAAATTTTCCAGCACCTCTTTAACCATTCCCACCTCTGTACTATCTGCCCCAAAGGGGTGGCGAGAGTGGGTACAAGCCATAAACTTAGAGGGACCTAGTATCCTGAGGGGTCTGGAGGGTGGGACTAGGACTAACCAACTGGAGATAATGCAGGCATAATACAAGGCTGTACGGGTCTAACATTTAAGTAAGTATCTAGGCAGTTAGGGCCTCCTTATAGGTAGCTTAACAGGAAGTTAGGGGGTCTTCTTTTAAGGTAGCTATACAGGCAGTTAGAGGGTCTCTTTTAGGGAGTTATACAGGCTAGTTCAGGGCCTCCTTTTTGGTAGTATACAGGCAGTTAAGGACTCATTTAGATAGAATACAGGCAGTTAGGGGTCTCTTTTAAGGTAGTATACAGGCAGTTAAGGCCTACCTTTTGGGAGTATAAAGGCAGGTAGGCGGGTCTCTTTTAGGGAGTTTAAAGGCAGTTAACAGGGTCTCTTTTAGGTAGATATCACAGGTAGTTAGAAGCCTCCTTTAGCTAGTGTGCAGTAAGTCAGCCCCATGTAGCTAGTAGTGCAGGAAGTCAGGGCTCACTTTAATAGTTGTGAGGTAGTAAGGTGAACCAACTTTAAGCTAGTGTGTAGGTTAGTTGGGCCCCCTTTAGGTAGTCAGGGCGTCCCCTTTACGCTAGTCAGGGCCCCCTTTGGTAATCAGGGCACCCTTTAGGTGGTCAGGGCTCCCTTAGTTAGTCAGGGCACCCCTTTTGGTAGTCAGGCCACCTTTAGTTAGTCAAAGCCCCCCATTATGTGAAGATCAGGGCCCCCTTTATGTTGCCAGGGCCCCCTTTAGTAGTCCGGGACCCCATTATGTAGCCAAGGGCCCCCTTTAGTAGTCAGGGCCCCCTTAAGTGGCCAGGGCCCACTTATGTACCAGGGCCCACCGTTAAGTAGCCAGGGCCCCCTTAGTAGCACAGGGCACCAATTGTAGCCAGGGCCCCCCTTAGTAAAGTCAGGGCCCCCTTAAGTAGTCAGGGCCCCCTTCGTAGCCAGGGCCCCCCTTAGTAGTCAGGGCCCCCATAGCAGCAGGCGCCGCCAATAGTAAGCCAGGTCCCCCCTTTAGTAGTTCAGGGCCACTTTAGTAGTCAGGGCCCACCATTAGTACTCCAGGGCCCCACTTACGCTAGTCGGGGGACCCCCATTAGTTGGAAGGGCCCCCATTAGTAGTCAGGGCCCCAATAGTAGCCAGGGCCCAACCTTAGTAGCCAGGGCATCCTTAGTAGATTAGGGTCCCCTTTAGTAGTCCGGGCCCCCATTAGTAGCAGGGACCCCAATAGTAGGCCAGGGCCCCCATTAGTAGTCAGGGCCCCCAATAGTAGCCAGGGCCCCCCTTAGTAGTCAGGGCCCCCCTTAGTAGTTAGGGTCCCCCTGTCAGGGCCCCCAATAGTAGCCAGGGCCCCCCTTAGTAGTCAGGGCCCCCCATTAGTAGTCAGGGACCCCCAATTGTAGCCAGGGCCCCCCTTCAGTATTCAGGGCCCCCGATAGTAGCCAGGGCACCACCCAATTAGTAGTCAGGGCCCCCAATAGTAGCTGGGCCCCCCCTTAGTTAGTCGGTGCCCACAATAGTAGCCAGGGCCCACCGTAGTAGTAGGGCCCCCAATAGTATTCGGGGCCCCCCATTAGTAGTCAGGGCCCCCAATAGTTTAGCCAGGCCCCTTTAGTTAGTCAGGCCCACAATAGTAGCCAGCAGCACCCTTAGATAGTTAAAAAAAAAAAAAACACCCCGCCACTTACCTGGCTCTGGCTCCCGCTCCGGCTCCCGCTCCCGCTCCTGGCAGGTCCCGGCCGCTCCAAGCTCCCCGCCTAGCGCCTTCAGCCGGCCAGGGAGTTCAGCGGAGCGCAGCGCTAGTGGCACTCTGCTCCGCTGACACCCGCGACAGCCAGAGAGACATACGGATATTATTCCCAACTTCCGGGACGGTCTATGGGAGCTTGGGAGCAAGAGGCCGGGACGGTCAGTGACGGGATGCACGGCCGGGCCCCGGGGAGCGACGGCACTGACTCCGGGGCCCCCAGCAGCTCGGGGGGCCCACCGGGGAATTCACCGATCCCCCGGCGGCCCAGTCCGAGCCTGTCCCCAGTGCTACTGCCATCAATCACTGACTATTACAGGGACCAAGATCAAGAGATTTTTTAAACATTACAACCCAGCCTTGCCAGCACCCAAATGATTGTGCGTTAGACAATCCATATCTTAATTGAGAAACATAATGGTTTCTGCAAACCATGGATTCCAAAAAGCACTGTAATGTCTACTCCCCTGTCTATTGAGGTTAATGAACTTGCCAAGCAAGTGGTCCAGTAAAATTCTAGCAAGAAATTATGCTGGTAAATCCCCAGCTGTCTGGACACCTTCGAACTGTTTAATCCCACTCCATCTGTTGCTTCTGTGATTTACCAAACCTCTAGCCAACCTGAGTGTTCAATTTTCCATTATCTCCATGGTACAATAGGGATCCTAAGGCCTGTCAAGGATACATTAACCAGTGTATAACACAATTTTTGAGATCTTCCTTCAACTTTCAAACACCTGGGGCAACATGTCAGAAAAGAGGCACCTCCATGCCAGTTTTATGGCGCATTAAATGAGTGTATAGTGCGCCCGAATGAATGAACCTGTCAAAAATCTGGCATCTGCTATACCTTGCAATGTATAATCTAGACACATAACAAAATGTAGGCACATAGCATATCACTGCTAGCATATCTGATGCGTCTACTTTAGATGTATTCAAATGTGACATGCTTGGCGAATTAGGGGCCACATGTATGAAAACTGTCTAGGTCTAAAATTCACTTTGTTGCCCATAGCAACCAATCAGAGTGCCCCTTTATTTTTTCCAGAGCACTATATGAAAGGAAAGGGGCGCTCTGATTGGTTGCTATCGGCAACAAAGTGAATTTTAGACCTAGACAGTTTTCATACATGTGACCCTAGGCATCTAGTTTTGGAGTATTACAGACCATTTATATAGAGAATAGGGCGTCAACAGTTTTAAAGGTGTTTTCTCACTACAATGAATAGCTTGGGGAAAGGTAAAAGAAGACTGTTATTAAATACAATGCTTTTTTATGCGGCTTTGTTGAGGAGATAAGCACACAAGTCTGTCATGGTTACCGACCATCTCTCTCTCCTCTCTCTTATCTAATTAGCTGGAAGCTGCTGTCCATCCATGGTGATGTCACTCCTTAGAGCTCTGTAGTCTTGTGTGCTTTAGATTTTACATCTCCTGCAGTAATGTCCCTGTAACAGGATCAGCTAAGATTAAACAGAGCTGATGTTCCAATCACTACTATAGACCTACCCATAGCATAACCATGAAGTGTAAATCAGAAGCTTGCTGTGGCTCTGTTAAACTGCATGGTGTAACAACCATTTTAAGCTTTAAAGCTCTTTACAAACTGTGCCTCACTTTAACAGACTCAGGAGTTGTAAAGAATGTTATCAAGATTTCTAGTGGCAAGAAACTTTAGATTCCACGCCTGTCACTGTAGTAAACCGTATGTATTACCTAAATCAACAGGTAACCTATCTCAAAGGATGATGTTATTCATTTAATTGTACTATTCCCATCCACACCAATAGGCATTCTTACTAAAGACATTTTGTGACTTGGGAAAACCCAGGCTTAGGTAACACTCCTCATCTACAGATTATTTTTTTGGTCAGATCGTTTTTGATATTCTTGCTATTACAGCACTGCCTCCAAAACATGGTTTGCACTTGCTTACACCTGCTCACATTAATTTCTCATTTGTCTGATTCACTACACACCCAACATTAGAACTATTGATGTCTTCATAAAACATCAATCAGAGACTGTTTCTATGCACTGTTTCTATAACTGTGTCACTTAACCTTTATCTCAGCCATGATTCCCTCTGGAGTAGGATTTATCTAGTTATCAGGCATTGACAGACTGTAATAAGTGCAACTGCTACTGTCATGTTCTTGCACATCTGGGAACTTGCCTCTTTCCCACATTCTGACCTACATGTATGCAAGCAAGGCGCAGAAGCTGTGTATGTGTGATCACTGGCCAGAGGACTGCTGTGACTGACAACTGTCATCCACTACTTAAAGGGGTTTTGCCAGGACGTGCCTTATCTGCTAAGAAGCAAATGTAAACAAGCCAGCTGAGCTAGAGAGAGAGAGAGAGAGAGAGAGACAGCCAGAGCACAGAGCCGTGCATAAGGGATTGTGTGAAATGTTCACTCAAATAATCAAGCTACAACTAGTGGATTCTTTATACAAAAGACAACACCTTTTCTCCACAGAAGCTTGAAAGCTTCTTCATGTTCTCTGTCATCAGATAAAGCAGGGATCTACTCAGATAATCACACTACATCTAGTGGATTCTGTATACAAAAGACAACATATTTCTAAACGGTGCCTTGAAAGCTTCTTCAGCTCCCTTTCATCAGATAAGAAGTGTTCTCTGCGCAAACCCGGCCAGCAGCTCTTGTCAGGTCGTATCTAATAGAAGCTTTGAAGTAACTAAGGGCAGGTAAGGCAGCCTGTAGCTCTCTCAGACTGCATTTTTTTTGTAATCTCATATATTTAGAAAAGTGATTAAATACCCATTTTGGAGGATCCCACGTCAACATTACATCGTGGCAAAACCCCATTAAGTGCCATTTAACCCCTAAAATATAATGATTAATGGTGCAAACAAAGGAAGTGGTGTCCCTATGACAAGTCCCTGTCAGCCCTGGCAACATGATTAATGTGGTTGTGTAATGGCTCGTGCTGCAGTCCGATGCCCAGGCCGCAGGCACGTCCATTAGCCAGCTTCTGGTCGTCCCCACGCTGCACCCAGGGCTGCTGTTTCCTCATCTGCTCCTGTCTTGCTTCCTCCTCAGCATGTGCGCTCCTCTGCAGCTTCCTCCCCACTAGGGGCGCGCACACGTCAGTTCCCTAGATTTAAAGGGCCAGCGCGCAACAGGTAATTGTGCTCCTCCAATCCCATTTTTGCAGGAGCTTTTTAAGGATGCCATTTCCTGCTCTCCATGCCCTGTTGTTGGTGTCCTTTCCATGTGGTCGTTTGTGCATCCTCTGCCATTATCTGTATTTGTTGCTATCTGCTAGACCTCCTGCTGACATTGTTCAAAGCCGTGCCTGGCAATCAATCCTCCTGTGGTTCCTCTCTGTGTCCTAGCCTGTACATGCCTTCTACTTCGGTTGTCACTGCTGGGGCCTACGTCGAGGGAGTTACCCTGCAGCTAAGTCCTTACCGCTTTGCGGCGGGCGCTGGTGAAGACAAGGGGCCCCTTAGACTCTGCTCTTTGGCGTAGGCTACGCCAACTCCCTGTGGTGACCCGTGGATCCACTTTCCTCTCCACCAAGCATTGTGACAGGTTGACTGGGTTATCTTATATATCACCTATCTACCGGATAAACACTAAGGGCCACATGTATGAAAACTGTCTAGGTCTAAGACTTACTTTGTTGCCTGTAGCAACTAGGGATGAGCGATTATAATCGACAAAGTTGAAATCGGCACGGTTTTTAGGTTGATCGGAAATTTCCGATTACATGATATTTTAGGTGACAATCTGCAGATAATCTATTACTATCGCACCATTTTCGGCGCTTCCTGTCATTCTGGTGGCCAGCAAATCAGCTTAGAGCATAGAGCAGGGAGAGCTGGGCGTGCAACGTCATGACTGTGATGTGTATGGTTGTCATTGGCTGGAAAAATCACGACCTCGTTTTGCATAGAACAGCATTTCCTGTTCAGCATCAGTCTTTCAGTGTCTAACATTAGAGCAAGACGTGTGCTGCGTGTCTCTCAATACAGTTCAGCTCAGAGACACAGTTCTTCTCCCTTTTTTTATACAGACAACTATGCTTTTAGCTGTGAAATTGAATATAGGTAGATTAGAGAATTTCAGTTCTTATTTAGTTAGACAGAGACTTTTAAAGAAGCATCTAGCGCTGTACAGGCGCAGTGGGGAGGGTGGGGGGAGGAGGGGCCTGGGGGCGACGGTCAGACAGACAGGCTTTGGAAAGGAGGGTGTATACTGTGCAGCCCAGACTCTGCTTTGAACCTGCATTGAAATGGGATTTTTTTTAACACTTTTTGGCCAGCACACCTCGCACCTGAGGTGAAATTGTACCTTTTATTTTGTGCAACTCAGTTTTTTTCAAATAGCCAAATAGTGTATTTCATTGGTGCAAAAACCACATTTTGTTATCCATATAACTTTTAAATAGCTGTATTGCACTTTGGTGCGCCACAGTTTTTTTCAAATAGCCACCTTTAACTTAAATTTGGATACAGAAATTTTCTAGTAACTATTGGTGTATTTCATTAGTGCAAAAACCACCTTTTCTTATCCGTGTAACTTTTAAATAGCTGTATTTCCCTTTGGTGCAGTCCAGTTTTGTTCAAAGAGCCACCTTGTACATAAATTTAGATAAAGAAATTTTCTTATAACTTTTGGTGTATTTTATTGGTGCAAAAACCACCTTTTGTTATCCGTATAACTTTTAAATAGCTGTATTTCACTTTGGTGTAGCACAGTTTTTTTTAAATAGCCACCTTGTACTTAAATTTTGGGGATACAAAAAAATTTTGTAGAAACGTTCTGTGTGTCTTTGCTGCAAAAAACGGAATTCTCATCTGTGAACTTTTAAATTTTTTATTGCGTCGGGAAACGTTTGGCGCAGATACGCAATTGTATATTTTGTTAAAAACAAATCATTCCTAGTCCTACTGGGCGTGAAACCCCTTTTGGACTGAAGGAAGAACACTGTTGATTTTTTCTTACGGTTCTTCCACCAGACCACATTTCACGGGTATTCGTTGGAACAATTCCTTTTGTAACCCCTGTTGGCTTTTTGGAAATTAGGGGGGATTTAAAAATAGCTGTGATTTGCTGTTTTTCAATAAAGACTGTCAAAAACTTTTTCCATCCCTTTTCAAAAATTTTTTTCTTTTCGAACATGGAGCAAAATGCAGGTTAAACGGAAAAGAGGGGTGGGGGACATGGAGTAGGTAGAAAAAGGTGCCCCTTCCAGTGCTGGTGCCAACCCCCAAACCCCCCCAAAAAAGCAATCGTTGGTTTCCCAGGACCGCCGGGGCCCGTCATGCGGGGTTCGGTGCTCTTTTGTTCCTCGAAACCCAAAAAAGCGTCCCCCAAATTCGGTTTCTTCGGGGTTTAATGCAACTGCATCCAGAAAGCCCTTAAAATAAAACATCCCCCCCCAGTCACGGCCAGAAATGCCCTCATCACCCATTTTAAAGGAAATCCGCCCAAAACATGAAGCAAAGGCAGCCCAAATGCCCAACCGTGTACCCACCACGGGTTGAAAACCCCCATTTTCTGAAAAACCCTTTTTTGGGATGACAAATCCCCGGTTGGGGTAAAGAAGGCATTTCAAAAGATCAAAAAAGGCCAAAGAGGATAAATTTTGTCTCCTCTTGCCCGCCCAACCCGCTGATGCCAAAATCAAAGGGGGAAAAGGGGAAGGCCGGTCAATCGGCAAAAAATCCCGGGCATTTGTCAATTTTCCTTTTTGTTGCCTTTTTTGGCTTGAAACCCCACAGCCCCAGGATGTAAAACCCAGGAGAGGAAGTCACCTGGGGAAATGATGATGTGACGACTTTGCGGATTATAACGTGGTCTTTTTTCACCCAGAAATTTTGTTTTGGGGAACCCCTTCTTTCACTGGACGAGGGGGAAAAGACTTGGGGTATTTGCCCAAGTAGGGTCCCCCCCAAAAAAAAGGGAAAAGAGGGCCCGGTCGCACAAGCCCGCTGAAAATTTAATTCCCCCAGCCCCCCTCAGCAGAAAAAAAACCATCCTCGCTTAAAACCCCGGGTCAAAAAGGTTCAGGCCCTCTCCAAGCCAGGGGCCTTTTTCAAAGAAAACCCTCGATTCCACCCAGGGATGTAAAATTCCCCCCTTTTCCGTAAAACGAAATCGTTTGGGGAAAGAATCTTTGGTGTTTAAAACCAAATTAAAAATGTCAAGTCACATACAGCGAATGCAGATTTAAAAAATGGGGGGAACCCCTTGGGAAAAAAAAAAGGCCCACCCCCCCGACCCCGGGGCCCTTTTCCCCAACCCCCACTTCACCCCTCTGTCCCCGGGTTTCCTCCCCCCGCCAAAAACCAAGTTTTTTCCTCAGTTGCCCATGTCTTCCCCAGAGTCATGATAAAAGAACCATCTCTTCTCCGCTTAAACCCCTCCACCGTCGCCCGATTTAACCACCAGAAACCCCCCAGAAAACCCCCCTTTAACCCCCTTCCCCTTTCCCCCCCCATTTGACCTGCACGCCGTAAAACCGGGCCCCAGTTTTCCCAACCCCAGCCCTTCGGGTCTACCAGGTTTTTTGGGAGCAGAAGAAAACCTTTTTAAACCCCAAAACCCATCCCAAAAGGGCCAAAGCCTGAAGGGTGGGCATTGTCGGCTTTTGGCCTTGGAAAAGGGGTTCCCTTTCCCGGTCTGGTGGCCCCACAGATGGGTTTCCCCCCCCGTCATGACCCGCCTGTAAAAAATAACAGATCCCCGAGCAGGCAGTTTTTTTCCAGAAAATCCACCCCCCCCCGGGAAAAAGCCAGTGCTTAAAAAATCCCGCGGGGTTTTTGGGCATCGTGGGGGGGTCCAAAAGTTTCCCTTTTTTCAGGCACTTTTTAAAACGTGGGTCAGACGGGTTTTTAAGGGTTTCCCATGCTGGGGCCGGTAAAAGGACAGGTTTTTGTAAATTGTCTAGTTCAACTAAAATGGTGTTTGAAAGACCCCTTTTTTTGGGGAAACTTTTTAAATCTGGGGGGCCCAAGGGGTTTTTTGGGGGTTTGGGGGCTGCGGTAAAAGGACAGGCATAGTAAAAATGCCCAAAGTTAAAACTAAAACGGTTGTTCAAAGACCCCTTTTTTTCCGTATTTTTTTAAATCTGTGGGAAAACAGTTTTGAGGGTCATGTTTGGGGACAGGAAAAGATATATTCAAGGGTCCATTTTAAAACAAAAGGGGGTTTAAAAAAAACTCCTTTTTTCCGGCACCTTTTTAATCTGTGGGGTCAAAAGGTTTTAAAGGGTCATGCTGTTTTCCCCGGGGTACAGGAAGTAAATGCCCAAATTTCCCAATTTAAAATTTGATGTTTTAAAAAATTTATTTCCCTTTTCTGGCATTTTTTAATTTGTGGGTCATGGGTTTAAGGGTAAAGTTTGGAAAAAAACCGGGGGATAGTGAATAGTCGGGCCCATTTTTTTTCTGTTTTTTCTTGTTCCCCAAAATTGTCTTGCCTGAAAATTGGTCACAAACCCCTTTTACTTTTGGGGATGTTAATTCCAGCTTCTCCAGCCCTTTTTGGTGTAAAAATGAAGGTGTTTTTTCCCCTCTCCCATAGACTTTAAGGGGGTCACCCGGGGGATAATCTGTTACCCGACTATGGGAAAATCGTCATGATAATTCCCGATATGGACTTTTTTGAATCGTCAACGATAGTTGAAAACAATGCTTATACCTAGTGGGGAAAACCAATAACAGCCCCCCTTTCTTTTTTTTCAAAACCCAAATATAAATAGAAGGGGGCTCTGTTTTCTTTTGAAATTGGGCGAAAAAAAAAAAAAACTTTTCCCCAAGAAAATTTTAAATACTTGAGGCCCTAAGTGTTTTTTTTTTACGGGGGAGCCCACTTCTTCGCCCCCAAACCAAATCACTAAAAGGGGCCTCGATCCCTCTTTCCCCAACTGTTTTCCGTAAAAGGGGAAATTTTGGAAGCGGCAATTTTCAAAAAAGCACAACTCCCTGTCTTTTCAAAGTCCAGGGGAAATATTAATTTTTACTTCCCCATCCCTTTATAAAATTTTAATGTTGAAAATTTTAAAATTCTGTGATATTTGATGTGAACCTAATAGGAATGTGGATAATTCATGATTTATAATTATCTCCACCTTGTTTTTTCACCTGTACTTTGTTGGTTTTTCATCCAGTTTAAATTGTGATTTTTCAGTTTTGTATGTGTATTTTAATTCTAATCAAGTTATTTTTTGGTATTAAGTCCTCATTTTTCTTTTCTGGTGTATATATATATTAAGCTTTAAGTGGCATTACCATCATTTATTTATACTTTTTAGTGGTATTGTGTATCTTCACCTGAATACCTGGCCATTGTATGATTGAGCTTTTCGCCTGTTTTCAGGCGTATACTGCGCCTCACTGTGTCGGACGCAGGAATGCACTGTTAGGCACAAGCTTCGCCAATTCGCCACTTTCATATGCGCCTAACATGAAGGGGCGTTCTGTGAGAGTTCTGGGGTGGGACGCACCACATTCGAAATCTCCGACGCATGTATGAATGCGGGTCGGCAAAGTAAGGCGCATTAGAGCTCCGACAGGCAGACCAATTTCAATGTGGTCTGTCGGAGGCGTTGAAGTTTGCCCCACATGTATGAGCGCACTTCGGCGCCGACATACATCAGGCACAGTTTTCACCAAAAAAAACGTGTAAACAGGCGCTTCGACGCACCGATCTTCATACATGTCGCCCTAAGTGTCTGATTACTGAGAGTCTCACTTCTACAATCCCCACCAATAACTAGGGAGTGACTTACCGCAAATAGATGTACTGGTACATCCTGGACATCATGAGGGCTCCCGAGAAGGGCCCACGCGTTCGCAACATGGGACCCGCTGGATATAGGACAGCCTGTGGTCGTAGCTCACCCATGGTCGGAGTGAGCTACAACCACAGGTGATTAACCCATTAGTTGCCACGATCTATCGCGATCGCTGCAGCTAAGTGAAAGACAGAAGAAGGGATCTCCTTCTGTCACCCCTGTAGCAACCTCAGTATGATTACCGAAGCTGTCTGCTAACCTGACAGCCCAGAAGCTTACTTTCCTATGTGAAACAGTAAAAAAAAAGTAAAATACAAAAAATAAAAGCACGTACACCACCCTTTTCCCCTTTATAAACACCAATCACCCCAAAAAAGATAAAAAATAAATAAAGTACGCATATTTGGTATCGCCACATGTGTAACGATCTGCCATATAAATATGTCATGGTAAATAAACTGCACAGTGAACGCCGTAAAAAAAAAAATTTTTGTTCACACAAAATGGAATAAAAAGCGATCAAAAACTCATATAAAACCCAAAGTTGGTGCACTGAACCCCCCTCAGTTTATCTTGCAAAAAAAAGTCTTTACACAGCTCTGTATACAGAAAAATAAAAAAATAGATAGCGATGCATGAATATTGTTTTACATAATAAAAACCTTTTTTTTAAAGCGCTTTAACATAAAAAAACTATCCAAATTAGGTATTGCCATAATCATATCGACCCACAGAGTAAAACTAACTTGTCACGTATACTGCCCTGTGAGCCCTGTTAAAAATAAAAATAACACTACTAGGATTGCAGTATTTTCTTCACCCTGTCTTCCAAAAAATGGATTTAAAAGTGATCAAAACTCATATAAACGCCAAAATGGGTACCAATACAAATCCCTACACAGTTCTGTACACAGAAAAATAAAAACAGTTATGGCTCTCAGACAATGGCAATGCAAAAACCTGCTTTCCTTTTTACTTAAAAGTGTTTTTATTGTGTTAAAGCAGTAAAACATAAAAAATATATACATTTGGAATCACTGTAATTGTATCAACCTGCTGAGTAAAGCTGGCATGTCAGCGGTGACCGCTGTAAAAAATAAAAAATAACTACCAAGATTGCTGTGTTTTATTCAAAATGCCTCACAAAAACCCTAATAAAAAGTGATCAAAGCGTCATATAAACCCCATGATGAAAGTAACAAAAACAATAACTCATTCTGCAAAAATTAAGCCCATAATCAGCTCTGTGCGCCCAAAATGCACAATACACCCCTAGATGAGATCCATGAGGGGTCTTGAATCCAAAATGGGGTGACTTCTAGAAGGTTTCACCTGTTCTGCTTCTTTGGAGTAGCAAATGCGACATGGCACCCACCAAAATCTGCATTCCAAAAGCCAAATAGCGCTTCCTCTTTTGTACGCCCTGACATGTGCCCAAACAGCTGCTTACATCCACATAAAGGGTATTTCCAAACTTGGACGTAATGTTTGGACTTTGCTTTAATTTCTGTAACATACCTAATGGGTTAACAAGCTTCCTAAACCCTGTTTTAAATAATATTAAGGGATGTAGTTTCTTAGATGGGTTCATTTATGGGAGGTATTTAACACACAGACCACTCAAAGCCACGTCAGAACTGGACTGGTCCCTAAAAAAATCTTTGTTGCAAATTTTCTTGAAAATGTAAAAAATACTACTAAATTTCTATTGAGGTAAAAAAATAAAAAGACATTTAAAAAATGATGCCAACCTACAGTAGAGATATGGTAGGTGCTAAAC
Source organism: Phyllomedusa bahiana (assembly GCA_025379985.1). Taxonomy (NCBI): domain Eukaryota; kingdom Metazoa; phylum Chordata; class Amphibia; order Anura; family Hylidae; genus Phyllomedusa; species Phyllomedusa bahiana. Next base: position 26,433 of record JAODAL010032156.1, on the reverse strand, counting down.
TATTTTGAGTGGAATATCTCTTACATGCAGTAATTTTAGAAGTTTGAAAATTACACATTTTTCAAAATTTTCACGATATTTTGATATTTTTCACAAATAAACATGAAATGTATGGACCAAAGTTTAGTACTTACTTAAGGCTCAATGTGTCATGAGAAAACATTCTCTGAATCACATAGATAGGTAAAAGAGTCAAAAAGTTATTCTTACACAAAGTGTCACATGTCACATTTAAAAAATGGCGCTCCGTCAGGAAGATCAAAACTGACTGTGGTGCTAAGGGGTTAATAAGAAAGATGAAAAGAAGACTAGTTTTAACACTTGGTGGACACTGTTAATATCCTGTTACTAGACGGATCTGAGGCCCATTGCTTAATTGAAATTCTCTGTATGCAAAGTTGAAGAAGTATCTGTTTGAAAGACAAGAGTTTCCTTTCCTGTTCTACATTTGATCTTTTGGAGAGCTTTCCATGAATCCATGGTTAAGAACTGGCTACAACCCATGGGTCTTAAGGCTGTTTAGGAAATCCTTGGCTTTGCAAATTGTTATTATTTATTTATCCAGAATTTCTCATCTTTAGTTGTTATTCTACTTTTCTTATGTTCCCACCTCATGTGGATCCCAATATTCAATTTATTCTAGAGGTTGAGGCCTCCTCAAATGGAGTTGGCACAGTTCTTTTCTACTTGTAAGGATGAAACAAGTATTTTCTGCGTGACTTTTTCTCAAGAAACTGTATCATGTTGAGAAGAATTAATCCACAACAAGCACATTGGATCCTCTTCTTCACAAACTGATTTTGTTTCAACATATTAACTGGCTGGAAAGATGCTCTTTCTAGATCCTATGATCCAACCACATCTTTTCTGGATTACCTGGCACATATCATTAAGCCAAGTTGTGTTCTTGCTTCAACCAATGTCTCCCCAAAAGAACTTCAAAAACAATGGTCTTTGGTATCTCTGAAAGGAGTTTTACTATGAAGTAATTTCATATTCTCTTGTTCTCTCTTCGGCTTTCAGTGGCTTCAAAGGGGGTCATGCAAAATTTGTTTTAGCTGCATAGCATGTGATTCAGCATGCTTGAAATCACCCTGCTTTTCAGTGTGCTCACTCTAGTCAAACGAAGGTCTTTTTTAATGTAAAGAGTTGTGCGTGTCACGTCAAGGGAGGTGCAGTGAGCCCTAAATGGTACCCAGCCCACTGTCCCTGCCTACTTGACGTGCTGCCCTAGGCGTCAGACGGCAACTGGGCGACAGTCCCTGCGCTACTAAAGTGCTGGGGGCCGTGAGAAGCAAGAATGGTCAGACAGTCCGGGTCAATATCAAAAGGAATTCCAAAGCCACAAGGCAGAACCAGAGGAATGAAAGTAAACCAGCTGAGGTCGAAAGCCAAACGGAAGCGAAAGCACAAAAATCAGGAGACAACCCGGGGAAAGGGGGAAACAAGCCGAGGTAAGGTACACAGATAAGCAAAAAAAAAAAACACAAACCCAAAAAGAAAAAAGGTACCCGGGGAATTCACAGGCGCAGCAAACAGCCTTCAGGGAGTAAAAAATGGGATTCTGGGAAACCCCCCCCTGCAGCTGATTGGATCGGCCTCCGGGTTCCCTTTTGGTGGGGAACTCCCCCTGCCCAGGGTGGCGGGGCCCCCTTTTAAATCCAGAGTTGTCAGCAGCAAGTTTTATCAGGGTGGAATCGGGCATCATTTGCTGCAGCGGGGGATCCCTAGAGCCTACCCCACAGCCCAGCCCGGGACATTTACCCCCCCCTTTTAGGAGGGGCCACGGGCCCCCTTTCCCTGGTCGGGGTAAGACTCAGGGAAATTTTCCCCCCCCTGGGGAAATCAGCATGGATAGGTTTCGCCGGAACCCAGGTTTCTCCTCGGGAAACCATCCCCCTTTCCCTTTTAAACCAGGTACGGGCAGTGACATTTGGGCCTTTGCAAATCAAATTTCGGGCGACTTCTTTTTCTAACCCCCCCCCTATGCAAAACTGGGAAGGAGGCTAGAGGGCGAAGTCCGGGGGAATTACCTCTTACGAAGGGCAGGGGACGGGACACGTTATGTATACGGGGAGAAGAGGGTAATTTCAGTTTGATAAGCCACGGGTTAACTACCCCCTAAACCCAACAAAAAAAACCCGTTAAGGTACAGGTGGGGGGGTTTGTTCACCAGGAGGACAAGTTCCTGGGAACCTTAGCCCCCCGCGCAAACTTCCCCAAGATCCCGATAGGCCCCAAAACGCTGGCACAGCTGCTTCCAGATAGAGCATCACCCTGCAATCAGTTTTGCCCAACATGGAAAGGGGAAAATTTCTGTCAACACACCGCTGCCCCAAAAATGACTAATTTCCTAAAATTTCCCAAGTCAAACACTGGTTTTATGTTTCTGAACCCCAGGAGCTTTCCCCCAACACCTTAATTTCAGCGGGCAGCCCCTCCATGACGAATAAATACATTTTTTCAATATTTTAGGGATCCGACCCCATCTCCACCCTAGGGGTACAATATTGAATTGCCCCCCGAGCTAGTGGGGTGGAGCCCAATAGCCACACCCCACAGTGAGTCGATAGTGGTTACAAGGAAAGGCCCAGACTTTTGGCAAAATTCGGGATCAAAAAAATTAGAAGCTGATCAGAACCCAAAAACGCATTTCCCAAAAACCCGGAAACAGCGACAAGTATGAAATCTTAAGGGTAGCAGAAAACTTATTAGATCCCATGGGAAAATTTCCTGCCGCCTAGGTGATTCCTCTGGACCCCCCTAGGCATTGGAGTTTTTCTGACTTGGTTTTTCCTTTTGGGAGCTTTCCCCGAAATTCTGGCCCCTCTTTCCACGTAGAAGCAAAAACCCCTTAATGCGACGAGTAATCCTACGGTGGGTCAGCCCCCAGTAAAGAAAAAGCCCCCATTTTCCCATGGGCTCCTCTGATTTAAAAATTTCGGAAAAAACCCGGGTTTAGGGGTGGCCATGGTGTGGACCGGGGGGGGGACCCTTTTCCTGCCATTTTTTAAAAAAACACGTTTGCCCGGGGACGAACGGCCGGGTGACATGGCCCATCAAAGGTACCAGGGGTGGGGTTTAAGCCACCAAAAAATTTACTTCCCCATGGTAAAAGCTAAGCCAAATTTTGGGAACCTGGCATTAAGAGCTCCCTCGTTTTCCCCCCAGACGGAATTTCACCAGCGACGAAATTCGGAGCAAAACTCCTCCACGTCTTTTTCAACCCCCGCCCCAAGGTGGTCGCTGACTCGGGGCCCCGCTTTCCCCATCTGGGGCATTAAAGAGTAACCCCCAAGGGGGGCAAAAGAACCTGTCCCCCAGAAAACAGTTCAGGTGGTCATTTTCGGGTAAACGAAAAAGCCCACCCCCCCCCCCCTTTGGGGGGGGCCCTTTCCGTAAGGACATAACCCAAACCCAAAACCCCTTTTTCTCATTCCCCGAGGTAAGTGGGCTTAGCCTAAAATACCCGGCGACAACCCTCTCTAAATTTCCACAAAGGCCTTCCCGTTACCCGTGAACCTGTCAGGCAACTGGATAGGGGGGTCCACAGGGGGGGGAAGGTAATGAGGGGCCCTCTGGGGTTGGGGAGCCCCCTGTTGTTCTTCCCTCGCGCCCGATCCTGGGGCTAGTGGGTTAGCCCCCGCATCTGCCCTTTTTTAGCTGTCATGGGGTCCCCCTAGTGAGGGTTAAAAGCAGTAACGGTTTCGGCCTGTGATAAAAGTCCCCGTAAAAGGGGGGTGCAGTTAGCCCTAATGGTAACCCCGCCCCCTGTCCCTGCCTTTCTTGAAAGTGCTTTCCCTAGGAGCAGACGGCAAAAAGGGGGAAAGTCCCTGCGCTACTAAAAGTGCTGGGGGGCCCGGGGGAAGCAAGAATGGTAAAACGGTTCCCCGGGGCCCAAATTTTTTTTAAAAAGGGAAAGCCAAAAACCACAAGGAAAAAACCAGATGAAAATTTAAATAAACCCCGCCGAGGTCGAAAGCCCCAAAAAGGAAAACGAAACACAAAAAACGGGGGAAAAAGCCCCGGGGGAAGGAGAACAAGCCCAGGTCAGATACCAGATAAGCAATTTCAACCCAAAACAAAGCACAAGAAAACCCCCCCCAGCCAGGAAATTTTCACAGGCGCAGCACACAGCCTTTTAGGGGGGTTTAAATGGGAATTTTTCCCCGGGTACCGCCCCCGCAAATGATTGGAGCGGCCTCCGGGCCCTCCCAAATTTGGTGGTGCAAATCGCCCCCCCCCTCAGGGGTGGCTGGGCCCCCGTCACTCACAGGTTTTTCCCGCAGCAAATGTATAGGGGGGAATGTGCAAACAGCTGCTGCAGCCTGGGAGATCCCTAGAGGGGCCCGAGCACAGGCCCGCCCTGCAGTGGGGTTTCTAAAATGTAGCTGAATGGTTAGCACCTCTGCCTTTTAAACATAGTTTCCCAGGTTCAAAGGGCCCTGCAAAAAACCAAACTTTTGGGTTTTTTTTTCCTTTAATGAAAAAGCTGATTGAGGTTTCTTTTTTTGTTTATCTGCAATGATTATAATTACTAAGGGTACAGAGGGGCAGGAAATTGAAAGGGATACCTGGTGTTGAAAAATTTTTCCCCTGCAGTGGAAAGGTTTATTAAATTTGGGGAAGGGGAAGAGAATGAAAAGTAGGTTTTGGAGGAGAGTGGGTTGGGTTTAGCATTTTGCAGCCAGGATGAGGGCTTTTTAGTCAATGGTTTTTAAACCCTGGAGATGAGATTACATATGGATCAATTTTTGGGAGCAGTAAAAAATAAAAAAGAAAACAGGGAAATTTTAAAACTGGTGACCCGGTGAACATTTTTATTTTTAATTTGCAAGTTTACTTGGTGGGGTAAAAACCCTTTAAACTTGCCAAAAAAAGTTTAGGGGCTCATTCTTTTATGCTGGCAGGTCGCATCGAAGTTTAACATTTTTAAACTTTATCTTTTCTTTCCCAATTGGTGGCCCGTTGAAAACAAAAATTTTCAAGTAAATTTTTTTCCGTTTTCCCTTTATATGTGCTTTATTTAAACATTTTTAAAAGGTAAATTAGGGGACATGTAAGAAGGAAAAGGGGGTTCGAAGTGAATTGTCAAAGGGCTAAATTTTTATTTTTTAATGCGCCTGAATTTATGGGAAATGGTTTTTTTTACGATTAAAAAATGGTCTAAAGTTTGACACGCCTCGCCGTGTGGGTTTGGGGCATTATGGAACTTAAAGGGGCATTAGTTTAAAATGCCAAAATGTTAAAAAGGGTATGTAGGTTGAAAATAAAAGAAAAATCATTAGAAAAGCAAAGTCAGTGATAGAAACTTTGGTACGGATCTTGCTTGTTTTCCCACCACAAAGGGCCCAAACAAGACCCGTGGTTGGGGGGGGGTGGCCCCCTTTTTCTGTTTTGTAGAATACAGGGGGGAAAGCAGCAAAAAGGGAAATTTTCAAATTGAATGTAGTAAAAATTTAAAAAATTGGGAAAAAAACTGAAAGGCAAAAAAAGCCCAATTCCAAAATTTCCCCAGGTTAGGCTTTACCACATTTTAATTAGGTCTTTTAAAATTTGGTCTGCCTGTTCAAGCAGTAAAGCCCCCTAGTTTTAATGGGAAATACAAATTAAAATTTTGTGCCCAAATTATTAGGAGTGTGGTGCGACCCCCCCCCTTAGAACGCCCCAAAATGTCCCCCTCATTTTAAAAAAGTTTTTGAGTTTTATGAAAAATGTGCCAAAACACATTATTAGGTGAATTAGACATCTTTAGATTCCCCACAAAAGGCCGCTTTTTATGCCAGAAAAGGGGGGAAAAACCCGTTAAAAAAAGTCTCCCTTAGGTCTTTTTCCACCCTTTAAAAACTTTCCAAAAAACCCATAAGAAGTGATCTTGTTTGGATTTTTCATCCCATAGGTGGGATTTACTATATCTGTGGGGGGCCTTTTTAAACCCAATCAATATTTTTGGGGCGGTCCTGGCCCCAACATAACATGGAAAAAAATTTTTATACCACAGCCTGGATTGACATTGATGCCATGGTTTGGGCCCTTAAATTTTTTTCCCAAGGAAGTTTTTCTATTAAAAGGCCCCTAAAAAAAATTCACATTGTCCCCCAAGAAAAATTTTGGGGTCTTTCCCTTACTGTGAGTCTAGGGGTTTTTTTTGGCTTTCAAAAATTTAATATAGGGGTTTTAATGTTTCTCCTAAAAATTTCCCTTTTTTGAAAATTACTTGTGCTTCCCGGGTAATTATTTTTCTGAAGCATCTTTTCTTTAAATCTTTAGGTTGTGCTTTTTTTCCCTCTGTTTTTTCCCCTTTGGGAATTTTTTTTTTTAAAATCGGGCCCCAGCTGGGTTTGGTTTCCCCTTCCACGTTTTATCTTCAAACCCGGGGTTTAAAAACCGGGGGAATTATTGGTGCTTTTTAAAAATTTTATGTCAAATCAGGTCTCAAAACAACAATTCTTACGTACCAGACGTAACGGAAAAAACTTTTTTTTTTTTCCCCTTTTAATTTACTGTTCGCCTTAAACCCAAAGGTCCGCGGGAAAAAAACTTCCCCCTTAAAGGGGACATGGACATTTTGGGTTTTAAAGGGTTCTTTAGCTGTACCAGTAGTAATGTAATATACTTGTTAAAATGTACATGTAGTAAATGCTTTATAGGTCAGACCAGTTGCCATGTTAAAATTAGAGAATAGGGGGAACTAAAAGTGCTTTAATAGACGGATTTTAATGTACAAAAAAAGATGCTAATGCTAAAGGTATATTCATCAGAGAAATTTGGAGAAACAACAGTTGCAAAACATTTCAATGAATATCGTCAATGTGGACTTACGATTGGTGGGGTGTGTCTCCATTGAAAACAAATATATTACCACAGATCTAACTCAGGAATAGAATAAAACTGTTACAAAGAGAAGCCTATTGGATCTCGACAATGGACACACATTGCACCAAAAGGGTTAAATGAATCCTTCAGTTTACGTAGCTATTTATAAATTTAATAGTTACATGCATGTTATATGTTCCCCTGATCCTTTCCCATTCCCTGTTTACCTGTCAGAAATAGTTTTTAATGATATATATGATAGTGAAGTGTTTTGTTTTTAATATATGTTGGAGTAAGCTATACACACTGTGAGATTTTTGAAAAGGTATAAAGGAGAATGGCGTGCATCTCTCACTCGGCTATGCTTGAGAAAGAAGGAAATACAGTCCGAAAACGTTGCGACAATGCTTGGACAGCACGACTGCTGGCACTCCATGATCCATCGGCTTCCTAATGTCTACAAATTGGACTATAATTTGTTCAAACTAAAGCGAGAAAGCAAACAGATCAAGTACTGCAACATTTTTACTGTTGTTTTCAGTGCTAAGGTCAGTTCGTCATTTGAACTATGTCTTGTATGCACCTATGTTATAATTTGATGAAGTAAAGAAAATACTTTTTGTCCACTACAAAAAGGCCTATGTGCGTCTTTAGTTATATTGAGGAGTTAATGCTAGAAAGCTGAGACTTTGTGCATCTGGTACTCCTAATGCGGGCTGAGATGAGATTAAACGTGTCTCGTCTCAGTAACTAATATACTGCGTTTATGCATGATTGGGTCCCATTTCAGTTGTCAGAGGGTTGTGTCTCTGCTCGAACTCACCCTGTTAGCACTGATTGGAGAATTTCAGACAGTGAAGGGACACATCCCCAATAGGTAATACCCATCTAACAGATTCAATAATACATTTCTAGAAGGAATAACAGAGGAACGTACACAAACACAGAGTTATAAAAAGAAGACTGCCTTCAGATATTTGTCTTATTTTACAAGGAATGCAAGTAAAGCAGAGACATCAAGCCACAAGTCCTCTTTTAAAACCACTTGCAACCAATGTCAAACCTTTTGAAGGTTTTAACTTACCATAGGACCATTTATTTATACTGAGTGTTTGTTTTATGTTATAAAGGAGATATTTTGTACCCCCTCTTTGGTGGAGTTTGTGATTCCTGTGTCCATGTTGTGAGTGATATATACAGTATCACACAAAATGAGATTACACCCATTTCGTGAAAACTGGGACATAATTACATGCAATTTGCCATTTTCCTTCAAAGTTGTTAAGTGACTCGTTAATGTTGCAAGGTCTCAGGTGTGAATGGGAAGCAGGTGTGTTAAATTAGGTGTTATCATTCTCATACTCTCTTATACTAGTCACCAAAAGATCAACATGGCAACTCATGGCAAAGAGCTTTCTGAGGATCTGAAAAAAAAGAATTGTTGCTATACATAAAGATGGCTGAAGCTATAAAAAGATTGCCAACATCCTAAAACTGAGTTGCAACACAGTGGTCAAAGAGCCGTACACAGCAGTTTAAACAAGACTGGTTTCATCAGTACAGGCCTCACATGGTTTGATCCAAAGAAGTTCAGTGCACGTGTTCAGTGTCATATCCAGAGATTGCTCTTTCAGAATAGACATATTGTTACTAGTGTTGAGCGATTTTTATCGACAAAGTTGAAATAGGCAAGGTTTTTATGGTGATCGAAATTTCCAGATCATGCGATAATTAAGGTTAAAAATCTGTGCATCATCTATTAAGATCGCGCCTTTTTCGGCGCTTCATGTAATTTTGGCGGCCAGCAAATGAACGATTACAGAATAGAGCAGGGTGTGAGATGGGTGTAAAGACGTGCATGAAGGGGATGTGTCTTGGTTGCGATTGGCTTGGAATAGGCAAAAAATCACATGACCTCGTTTTCCATTAGAAACTGCGTTTCCTGTTTCATGCTCAGGGTCTCTCAGCGTCTCATTGGGATAGGATTCTGCGCTCTGCCTGTGGCCAAACAGCTCAGCGAAATTAGTCTATTTCTGCACAGAGAAAACACTTCTACTATTAGCTGTGATTCCTTCCAGATTTAGTTAGATTAGGGATTTGCAACATTTTATTGTAGTTAGCTAGAGAATTTTTTAAACAGAATTTCCACCTGTAAATTCTCGGCGGTGGGAGTGGGGGGGGCCCTTCGCGGGCGAACAACAGACCAAGCCTCTACTCTATAAAGTAACACGGATTAAAGTTCAACCAAGACTTAGTGTAGAAATTTGTAGTGGAATATCTTTATTATTAACAGGTTTGCTATTGATATATTTCCGGATATTGGGAAGCATGATCTTATATTGGATAAAAATCATTTCTAGTAACTGAAGGTCTCATTTGTTAGCTGCAAAACTCACTTTTATTATCAGTTATTTACATTTCAGATAGGTGCTTCTATGTTTCCCATTAAACTATTTGGACTGTTGATATATCACCACTTGCACTTAAATTACAAACCAGCAATCTTGTTAGTCTGCACAGGTTGTTTGTTGCCAAAAATTACCGTGTATCGTAACGAAAAACATCACAAGTTACATGTTTTTTGACTTTTGCGCACCCATAGCAAATGATTCATTGACGCCAGCATCTCGTAAATCTTAAAACAGCAATTTCTATATTCACCACAGGTGAATTGAAATCCGGTGGCAAAGAAACATAACGTTTATTTTAAAAATAACAGTTAAGTGTTTTTTTGGAGACTTTTGCGCACCCAGAACTGTTCATTTGCGCTGCATCTAACGTAAATCTTAAAACAGCAATTCTATATTCCCACAGGTTGAATTTGATAAGGTAGAAAAATAATACACGTTTATTTTTATCAAAAACTTTAACAGTTACGTGTTTTTCTATGACTTTTGGGCAGCACCCAGAATGTTCATTGACGCAGCATCTTACGCTAAATCTTAAATACAGCAATTCTATATACACCACAGGTGTTTTGGAAAGGGTGAAAAAAAATTCCGTTTTTTTATATCAAAACATAACAGGTTACGTGTTTTTGACTTTTCGCACACCAGCACTGTTCATTGATTGCAGCATATACGTAAATATTAAACAGCAATTTCCTTTATTCACCTCAGGTTCAATTGTAAAGTGTGCAAAAATACGCTTTATTTATATCAAACAGAACAAGTAACGTGTTTTTTTGTCTTTTGCGCACCCAGCAACTGTTCATTGACGCTGCATCTAGTAAATCTTTAAAAAACAGGCAAAATTCTCATATTCACCTATGGTGAATTGAAAAGGTGCAAAAAAATACAGTTTTATTATATCAAAACATAACAGTTTTACGTGTTTTTGACTTTTGCGCACCCAGCACTGTTCATTGAAGCAAAGAATCTACGTAAATCCTTTTTTAAAACAGCATTTCCTATATTCACACATCGGTCAATTTGAAAGGTGCAAAAATTACTGTTTATTATATCATAACATAAACAGTTACGTGTTCTTTTGAACATTTTGAGCCCAGCAATGTTCATTTGATCGCATGCATATACGTAAATATTAAAACTGCACAATTATATATTCCACACAGTGTGTGAACTGAAAAGGTGCAATAATATACCAGTCTTTATTTATATCAAAATCATACACATGTTATAAGTGTTCTTTTGTACTTTTGCGCCACCCAGCTACTGTTCATTGACGAAGCATACTATCGGAAATATTATAAAACAGCAATCTCTATATTCACCACAGGTGAATGAATGGTGCACTAAAAAATTCAAGTTTATTATATCAAAAACATAAACCCGATCGTGTTTTTTGACTTATTGCGCACCCAGCACTGGTCATTGAACGCTAGCAGCATCTACGTTAAATCTTAAAACAGCAATTCTATATTCACCACAAGGTGAATTGAAAGGTGGCAAATATATATACGTTATTATATCAAAACCTTATACAGTTAAAGTTGTTTCTTTAATTTTGCGCACCCCTCAGCATGTTCATTGAGACAGCATCTACGTAAATCCTCTAAAAACAGCATTTCTATATTCACCCACAGGTGAAATTGAATGGTGCATAAAAAATACCGTCTTATTATTATCTAAAAACATAACACGTTACGTGTTTTTTGAATTTTGCGCACCCAAGCTCTGTTCATTGACTGCAGCATCTACGTAAATCTTAAAACAGCAATTCCTATTATTCACCACAGGTGAATTGAAAGGTGCATATAAACAAATACCGTTTTTTATACCAAAAACATAACAGATACGTGTTTTTGGACTTGTTGCCCAAGTTTCCAGATTTGTTGATAGACTCCATTGCAGTTAAATTTGAACTCCAGCAATTTTGTTTTGATTAGAGGGATTTGAGAATAGCTGTGATATTGCCGTCTTTTAATAAGAGACTTTCCAAAACTATTAAATTACCTTTCTCAAATTTTTATATTTACTGAACATGGAGCGAAATGAGGTGGTAAAGGAGCTAAGAGGGGGGTAGCACATGGAGGTAGAGGTACGACGAAGGAAGGTTGATCCTTCAAGTGCTGGCGGCGACAACACGAATGCCAGAGGGATCCGTCTGTTGATGGAATGTCAGGCACTATCATCGCTGGGTCAGGGCCCTGTGGATCTAAGAAACAAACGATTATTAGATCGACCTTTATGTCTGCAGTGGTTTAATGAACATGCTTTTCAGCAAGTTCCTTAACCTCCTTCGTCCTACGCTGTCACGGCCACAAATGTCGTTCATCAGCCATCTATCAGGCATCTGTCCAACATGAAGCGAGCCCCAAAATGTCAACTCGTGGTAACCCACCACTGTGGATAATCCATTTTTTTCTGATGACTCTTTGATGACAAAAATGCGGTTGGGGTCTAGAAAGGTATGTTAAAAGATCAAAAGAGGCCAAATATGGCCATGATTTTCTCTGCCTCTGACGCCCAGTTAACTGTTGCCATACAGAGGAGGTGAAGGAAGATACGGTTCTAATTCGGCATAAAAATCCCAGGGCTCATACGGTCAGGCATAACGCCTATGCAGTGCCCCTTGCTTGTACGCCCCGCAGATTCTGGACCCTCGAGAATTGTAGGGACGAACCCAAGTCACAACCCTAGCTGTTGATGCATGATGATTGATTAAGACGAACCTCATATGCGGATCCTATCCTTGGTCTCTTCCGCAGATTTGCTTCGCGTGAGTCTGCGCCATTCTATCAAGTGGAGAGGAGGAAAGACGATGGGGTCCCAGTGTCATATACAGGGTCCCCGCCACAAATAGGATCTCGAGAAGGCGGTCGCTGTAAGTGCACGCGATAAGATTTCCGCCAGACACAAACGCGTATCAGCGCAAACCCCGCTCATAGCTTCATACGCCCGTCCAAAAAGGCTCCAGGACCTCTCAAGCCACTTGACTTATATTGTGCCAACGCCTCCGATTATCACCCAGGCGTTGTCAATATGAGCCTTTGCCCCGTAATAATCGCATAAGTAGAGGAACAACCCCCAAGAACCTTAAGTGAGTTAACCACCCACCAACATGTCTATTCACATGCAGCGAATGACTTATGACTTGAAATGGAGGGGATCACACTTGGCCAAAAACGGCCAGACACAACGACGAGGCCTCTCCAGACACTGTCTTCACCTTCTGTCTCCGCCCTCCCTCCTCCTAAAGCCACCACCAAGACATCATCAGCTGTGTGTGTGTTGTGTGTGTCAGAGACATGATCAGGGATCAGCCTCCGCTTCGCCTCCACCATCGCAACACGAGTACACACAGACACCAGAGACCCATCCTTACCATTCTCCTTCCGCCAGAGGTTTGACGACTGCACGCGTACAGCGGAAAGTCTAGCAGGTCCAAGCCGTCTGTATTCCAGGTTTGGGAGCAGAAGAAACACTTTTAACCCAAAACCTATACACAACAGACTAAAAAGCCTGAATGTCGGCATTGCCAGGCTTTTGGCCTTGGAAATGATGCCTTTTCCGTCTGGTGGATACAGATGGGTTCCGACCACATAATGGCCCTTCGCCCCCTGCCCCCAATACCAGATTGACGGTGCAGGCATTTTTGACTGAGAGGAAAAGCCGTACCCTGCCTGGCCAGCCAACGTGGTAACTAAAATTTCAAGCGTGTTGTCTGCATCTGTGTACGGGATAAAGTCCATCTCACCACCGAAACATGGACTAGTAAAGCTTCGGCAAGGGCCTATATCTTCTGTGTCTGTCACGGGGTGAGATGGGTGGAAGTCTCTGGGGGTAGACGGTGGCTCTCAGGCTCGGCGCTGACGCTCTTAAAAAACGCAGGGATGGTTGCAGTGGCTCTTTCACCCAAGGTCCTCTGGTGGCATCACGGTGCCAAGAGTACACAGGCAGTGTTGAAATTAAGATGCCTTGGAGATCGTTCAACACACAGGTCAGGAGCTGTGGACGAGCTCCTAAAGCAATCGAGACGAGCGCTGGCTGGGTTGAATAGAACTTAGTCGCTCAGGCTAGGTGAAAACCGTGTTAGCCCGCCGCCTTTAACGGACAGCTGACACTATGCTTGGCCGCCCTTTAAGATCGGGTAGGCTGGAGCTCATCCACTTGCCTGGCACATGTCCAATGGTATCACCTTGTCCAGAAATTTACTAAAGAGCTACCCGGGGTCTGGACTGCCTGCCTGAAGGAAGGGCTCGATGTCTAGAGGTTCGCACTTCCGCCCATAAGTTCGCACCTGCTGCGATCCAGAATGGCCGGCGTAAATATGCACAAGCGTCCAGCTCGGCCCCTACCTCCGTCAACCGTCTCATTGTGACGTACCACGGCAACAACGCTGGAATTTCACCCAGCCACCTAATTTGCTCCAGCGATTGTAACCCACGGCAGTCGCGCCAATGCCATTACGATAAGTACCAAGTAGAAGTGACAAAGATGGCCTGACAAGCAAACGCAGACGTCACCGGGTAACGGACCCGCGGAACGTAGCTGTTCGAACAACTAGCTCCCCCCCCCACGCCACCCCCCCCCCCCCCCCCCCCCCCCCCCCCCCCCCCCCCCCGCCCCTCGTGGATGTGCATTGAAAGAGCTCTGCACCATCATCTTCCGCCAGTTTGAAGAAGGCCACCAAAATGGTCATGTGCGGACAATGCCCTTGTCAGCAAATGAGCATTGTGGGTGATTCATAGTTCTGTAAACGATCGTTGGACACTCTGAACTAACCAGGTCCCGCAGCGACGGAGGAGAAGACGGACACATGATGGGCACGGAGCCTTTCTCTCCGTCAAATACCACAAGGTCCCGTACAGTTTTCACCAATTTCATCGGTCTTCATTTAGGCAGTGGTTCGGGGTCCAGCTGCTAGTGCAAGGTGCGAGCTCAGCTCTCAGGGTGCATCAATCTCAGGCAAGTCAGGGCTGTGTTTGAAGCATGTCTGCCGGATCGGCAGCGGAGGAGGAGGTGGAGGACGGTATTCCTAGACGCCGATGTTACAGAGTCCCATGCCCTTGGAAGAGGTTGGCTGCGAATTTGAGGCGGTGGAGGAGATGAGGTAGCATCAGTTTGCTAGTGCCCCTCATCACAGAGGTTGGGCAAATCAAGGCTCCATCTCTCACATGAGTGCTTGGATGCTCCATTTCCTCCAACATGATCCTCGCATTAAGGTCATAAAAAATGTACAACAGTTACTGGGTGGCCACCCTCCTGGATACCGTGTGTACAAACAAAATCAGCTCTTTCTTCCACCACCCAAAATAGAGAGTAAACATGCAGGAAATGGTGATCCTTTGCTGATTGATTACAAACTTGCAGACTCTATGTTGATTCCTGCTTCAGTCTCCTCCAAAATGTCCCGGGGATTCAACACTTCTAGCAGACGTGACAGCCAGTGTGTGCCAAGTAGGCCGTAGACGGCCCTGGCCAGTCCAGCAGGCTAGAGTGGCAGAGAAGCTAATGGGTGAACCTCTGGCAAAATCTTGTTACCACCTCACAAAAGCATTGCAAATGCAGGGCACACATACCAACACACAGAGATCAGCTTATGATCATGGTGCACGAACTATATGCAGTAATATCCACACGAGGTTTTTGCATTGTGGCATCGGGACCCATATAGACATTCTGGGGTATCCAAAAATGGAACGACATGCCCGAGTGGCTTCGTCACGCCATAGACGTGTTGTCTGCACAGCAGCCTGTTCGGTCAAGCGGTCATATCCTGACGACAGGACTTCAGCACAGTTGGAGGAGTCATTACAGACAAAAAACGCATCCGGCTTTCCACAGATTATTGTGGATCGTTTGCTTTCATCAAGATGAATCCGTATGCGATCTGACTGCTCTGATGCTTGTGGCCCCACCAATTGCCACAGAGGTCCTCGATTAGGCCTCTCGCCCCCACCCGTTACTTCACATTTCCTTTCTAACCAGAAATGCGCGCTACTCTTGAAAACTTCTTTCTTTAAAATGATCATTTTCTATACTGCAAATTATGTTTTATCTTTTCTCTCTTTTTATTCTCACTTTTGCTGTGTAGGAGGGACTGTTAAAGGACAGCAAAAGGTTTCATGACAAAACACAGATATTCCAAATTTACTCACTTGATTGACTAAAGAAGTATTTGCGATTGTCCTATTGGTTTAGATGCTATGTTGCTGTGAGATACAGCTATTAAATTTTGGTCCTTTGGAAACAGAAAATGTGGCTTCTAATTGGCATTTCTCCCTCACAATTTTTAATAGTGGCTGAGAAGTCATATTTATAATTTTTTGGGGTAATGTAGCTGTGAGTTACAGCTTATTAAATCATGGTCACTCTTTGTAAACAGAAATGTGGGTATCTAAAGTGGCTTTGCTCATCAACTAATTTGTCAACACAGTGGAAATCAGTGAAGTACATTTTTATAATTTTTTTGGGTGATGCTGCTTTGAAATGCTGCAAATTACCTAACTGGTACCTACATTATAAAATAAAATTGGTATGTTTCTAACAGACATCATTGTTCTTACCACAATTGACCAAAACGGCGGTCATTCAAGGCTGCACTGCTGTGCTTACCACTTTGTAATTTTTCCGTGCGGCATTTTGTCACTGTGACATTGGCAGCTATAAAATACAGGTCCTAATGCTCACTCCCCCCCCCCCCCCCCATAAATAATGTTTGTTTTAACAGCACATTTCCCTGTTCTCGCTCTCAATTGCACTCCCAAAGTGACTCAAGGGTATGCTGTTTTGAATTTATTCTAGGCGGGCATTTTGCCAGGATCTGTGTCTTGCAGCTATACTACTAGGTCCTATTCTAACAAATTGTATGTTTCCTAACCGACATTTGTTCTTCACATATTGTCATAGAGTGGCAGCATGGTCGATGGTGCCTGTCCAGAAGATAAAGGAAATAGGTAGGAACAATGGTTAATGGACAATATTGCAAAATGACTTGTTTTTTGCAAGTTCTTTACATAGCTATCCCATTCACTGTATTGAGAGAAACCCATATAATTACAATTGTTAATTAGTAGAAACATAGTAATGGGGGGTCTTACAATAAGTGGAGTTTTTTGGGGTGGTCTTGTAATATAGTAATAAAAAAAAACTTGCACATGTACAAAATTGCTGGTTTAAAATAATTTCATTGTATTGTACAAGGGTTGGATTACAGGATATATTAATTGGGACAGTGGTATGGGTGGTGTGGATGTCGGAACTGGGTGGTGGGATCGAATACAAATTCTAAGGTATTCTGTGTCTATGTGCGTATTTTGGTTATGCTGTGTAATGTGAGAGAAAATGTAAATTAGGTGCGTAGCGGGTTTTATTGCGAGGTGTTTTTATTTGGGGGATTATATTTGTGAACGTATTAGGTTATTGAATATTTTAGATTGCCTAGAGTGTCCTTGACGGCCAACAGGGGGCTGGGTTTATGCGAGTGAGGGTTAATTAAGTGGCTGGGAAATTTTGGGTTTTTTGCGAGATTGGGGGCTCATCTCTATTAAGGACAGGGGCAAAATACAATTGCCCAACTTTTGCGCCTTCACTTGGGTCATTAAAGACCTTGAGTTATGGAACTGTGTACTGTGGAACGGGTATGGTGAGTTGTTATCACGAGTCTGCCAGATGACGCCATACGAATGCACGGTATGCATAATGAATGATGTGCGTTATTGTGCTGGTCATACGGGCTTTTTAACCTGGTGTGTTAAGTCGATGACATGGACCGCTCACAGACTGGGCCTTTTCACCGCAACACTTGTAACTCCGGCCAACTGGGTCATGCGGTTGGCCCAGGGACAGGTTTCTTTGTCAATGTCCTGTACAATACTTAAATAATGGTTTGGTTGGTACTTTTGAATGAACTCACTTTTTTCACGGGAGTGATCCACGGATTATTATCGGGCATACGTGGGCATAAGGGGGTTCAACCAAATGTGTGGGAGGGGCGGGGGCAGAGGTCCGGGTCAATGAAGCGTTTTTTATAGGTAATTGGGGCTCATGCTGTGGACCCTGGAACAGGTATAGTCAAATGGAAAAGGTTATATCATCTTAAATGGTGGGTTGAAAAGACTCCTTTTTTCCGGCACTTTTTTTAACAATGTCAAGGGGGGGGTTCATGCGAACCCAACCCCCCCCCCCCTCCCCCCCCCCTTTTTGTGGTGGAATTGTCAGGTTGCTGGGCGTTGAGTTCCGGGAGGAATGTAGTGGAGGTGTATCCACTGTGTGTGTAGCTCCTTCGAGGTATAGGTGTTTAAGGCATAGGTCTCCTTGTTGTACATGACAGGATAGTAAATGGTCTGTGACCTCTTTTGTTTCTAGTGACTTTTATAAATTTAGTCGTGTCGTTGGCCTAAGATGTAAGCACGTTTCCATTTGACTGTTGTGGATGTTAAAAATTTATCTGCTTCTCTCCAGCACTTGTTTGGAGTGTTTGCCAATATTGAAGGTTGTTGTGGCTCTCACAATAGACTTTATTGGTATCATCGCCATTTCGATGCTTCACTATCGAATAAACATTTTCGATAGCAGGAAGACTATCGACTAATCGTTCGACGCGCATGATACGGCTAAACACGAGCTGAGTAAAAGTAACAATCGCTCAAACACTAATTCGTTACGAGTTGGCACGCAGCACGTATTGGCCCGGCAGTTGCCCAGATAGGCGAAAATCTGTATCCCACTGCAGCGCCACCTGGGCCTGTGCAGGGTGGCAGTCTGCGTCAAGTGGGAGCGCCACGTGCACCCGACTCCCGCTGGCGCCCGGTCCCTCACATGGACGCGGTACTGTCTGTGTGTTCGACGGCCGGTGCACGTGCCACCTTGCTCGCTCGATTCGAATTTTTTTCTTTTTTTACTTTTTATTGATTTAAAAGGGAAGGAGCGCCGATAATTGGATACCGAAAATAAAGCAACCTGCGCTGACCCTATTTTTTTAAGCCTCCACCTCTTTCCATAAGCTGCCCTGTTTACCTTATACGAGGGAGTCTTTGTTTACGTTTCCGGTTTGCCATTCCCGGGTTACACAGTCCTTAGGCTTACGTTTCCCGAACTTGAACCTCTGACGCCTGACCTGACTATCAGCCCGTCTAGACTACGAGTTTGCAATGTCGATTTGTCCTGCATTGCACTGGCTACCACGCTGTATGCTAGTCGTAATAAGGGGTAGCTGACATGGTGGAATCCCGCCGCAGAAAGTCCATTCCAACGCTCTTGTTTTTTTTGTTTTTTTACAGGCGGGTCTGGTTGAAAACCGGGACCCACTTAGGACTTGCTCCCGGGTAAAGATATACCATCGATTGTGGCGGAAACAACCAGTGGATCCATCTACCTTGGTCGTTAAAATATTAAGTTGCAACAACATGGTGGTTACACTTTGAAGATGGTGGGGGTCAGCCTGTCAGTGTTGAGGCCATATGCTGTATACTGCATCAAATTGGTCTGCATGACAGTCGTTCTAGGAGGAAGCTTTTTCTAAAGATGATGCAAGACCGCAAACAAATTGCTAAAGACAAGCAGACTAAGGACATGGAATACTGGAACAATGTCCTGTGATCTAATGAGACCAAGATAAATTTGTCAAGCATGGTGGTGGGAGTTTCATGGTTTGCGAATGCATGAGTGCTGTTGACTGTGAGAGTTACAGTTTATTGAGTGAACCATGAATGCCACCATGTACTGTGAATTAATGAAGCAGAGCATGATCCCCTCCCATCAGAAACTTGGCTGTAGGGCAACATAACGACCTCAAACACACCTCTAAGATGACCACTGCCTTGCTAAAGAAAATGAGGGTAAATTTGCTAGATTGGCCAAGCATGTCTCCAGACCTAATCCCTATTGAGCATCTGTGGGGTATCCTTAAATGAAAGTTGAAGAAGCGCTAGGTCTTTAACATCCACCAGCACTCTGATGTCATCATGGAAGAGTAGAAGAGGATTCCAGTGGCAACCTGTGAAGCTCCAGTGATCTCCATATCCAAGAGAGTTAAGGCAGTGCTGGAAAATAATAGTGACCACACAAAATATTGACAATTTAGGTACAATTTGTTAATTTTCACTTAGGGGTGTACTCACTTTTGTTGCCAGTGGTTTTGACATTGATGTGTTGAGTTATTTTGAGGGCACACCAAATTTACAGTGTTATACAAGCTGTACACTAGCTACTTTATATTGTATCAAAGTGTCATATCTTCAGTTTTGTCCTATGAAAAGATATAATACAATATTTACAAAATGTAAGGGGTGTACCCACTTATAAGATTGTGACACTTCATTCACGTTCGGACGCCCTCCTGGACCATCCTGGGGGTACTTTAGTTCCTAGATCACCTCTTTCAGAAACTGAATGGCACTCAGACACAGGGCTTCAGTTTAAATCTGGCTTCAACCAGCTTTATTGAGGCACAGGAATAGAAAACAAACAAAAACCTCAGGCCATCTGGCCACTAACTAAACATATATTATATTGCCTCTTTAATCTGAGGTCTGGATCTACCATCCAGCACCACCAGCAATCATGTCACCAGTCTCCACGGTTTCCAGCTTCCTCAAGCCTCTTGGGGCCAGAGCCTCTTGTCAGCTCCTCTGCTGCTCCACTCTCTGGTCGCAGACCACGCCCCCTGATCACCTGGAGAGACAGGCTTTTTATAGCCTTCCAGGGACTGACCCAAAACTTGGCCTGGAATGTGGGGACGGCCTCCCACCCAACGCTATGATTGTCCCGGGAAAGGCAACCCATCACTTGCCACATAGCAGCCATACTAACTACATGTGTCAATAACCTAGGGTTACTGATGCTAAATGATTGCCTTCCTCCACCGAAACCAGATTTTTGGTGGCATGTCTTCAGCAGGTCTCCTGCTGTACGCTACCTAGTGCCAGAACCCTGCGACTGCCTAAGGTCGCTCTGCCACAAAATATATTTATAAAAATATATGAGATATATTCCAGGAGAACAGTGAATCACTGGAAAAGGTTCAAAAGAAAAAGTAGCACTAAAACTACCAGGTTACATGCACGGCATTAGCAGGACCCCCCCTGCATGGAAAACAGCATAACTTAGAACAATATGCCGTGAAACACAAATATTCTTTTTTTTCGTTTTTATGAATATTTTTAATCTTTATATTATAGAACAATCTTCGCCAATATTGCCATATTCAAACATGAGCTGAAATTTTATGTACGTCTCCCATCAACCTAATGAACGTTCAATAGAATGTAACCTGGAATCCTCAATGAGGTTGAATGTCCCAAAAGATCGGCAAGTATCCGCCAAAGGTATCTATGGTTTCAATGTCTTTCAGCAGAGATCATAGGAGCAGCCCGGGTTTTGATGTCCTCCATAAGAAACACCACACGACGTTTCGGGAGATAACCACGCCCCCTTTCTCAAGTGTGAGAGGGATCTATGTACGCTGGTTATTTATTCACATGGTGCAGGTGGAAAATAAAATTTAAACCCCCCTACTATGCAATACAGGACATCTACATTCAGGGAACCCAGTAAACTCTCTTAAAAGTTAAAATACTATCTAGTGCAACAATTCTATTCTATTCAACAACGTACAAAAAATTATACATAAAAAGCACTCTTTTTTAAATCCCTTTAATATAATTTTAAATAAAGTAGAAAAAAACTTTATGGAGGAAAATAAATTGAAAACCAGTAATTAAAAAGAATATTTTTCCCACAGGCACTTTCTTTTTAACCCCTTTCGGAGTTTAAGGCCCAATTTTTTATCCAAAAAAATTTGCGCTGCAACAGTCGCAATTAGTCTGAACGGGGTTCACAACCGGGGACCTTTTCTAAAAACACACCAGCGCAAGGGATAAATTTGTGTGAACTCTCAAAAGAAAGTGTCTAGCAATCCCCGGGGAACCCCTCACCAAATTTTTTTTTTGTTTTTTGTTGTTGGCCCTAAACCCATCAGCTAAAACCTCAAAAGGGGTTTTTTTCCATTGGGGGTTTTATATAAAGGGAAAATTTTTGAGATCTATTTTTAGTTGACCCAAAACACGTATCATGTGATATCTGGCCGACTTAAACATTTGCCACAGGGGCTTTTGAGAAAGTATATAAAAATTTTGGTTGTGCAGGGAAAAGAACGGATGGGGCCCGGGGTACCTTGTGAGGGAAAGTCCCAATAAAGTCCCCCTTTATTATGCCTTTATTATTTTTATTTATTTTAAAAGCCCCAAATTGATTCCAGGCGCTGTCCCTTTTCGGGGGGGTTACAAAAATTTCATAATCAAACGGGGGTACGTGAAAAGGGATAAGGGCCAATTGGCCGACAGGGGGGAGGGGACCCTCCCCCCGCGAGGGTTACAATCTACAAGGGGGGGGAAAGAGAAGGAGGTGAGGGGCAAAATGTCGGTGGGGGAAAAATTTGTGAAAATTTTAGTAAAGGTTTATAGGAAACCCTGAAAAAAGGGTTTTTGGGTTTTGTTTTAAAGATGGTAAAGTGGGGGAAAAGTTGATGGTTGGGGAGTGAGTTAGAGTGGGGGTGAAGACGGGAGAAGTTTTTGGAGATTTTTTGGTGTGGGGGACTGATAAGGGGGGGAGCAGAGGAGAAGGCCCTTTGGGGGACCCGGGGGGGTGCGGGGGGGGAGATATTTGGAAATTAGGACAGAGATGTATGGGGGGGAGGGGGTCATGGAAAAGCCTTGTGGTAAAGGTTTAAAGTACTTAAAAATAAATTCGCGGGGGCGGGGGGAAGCAGTGAAGGGATTGGCAGAGGGGAGGGCAGGGAGTAGCGAGGAGGGGGAGGTGGAAAAGCCCGGGCAGCAATTAAGGAGGGTTTGGGGGGGAGCAGGGTGCTAGGGGGAGGCCACTGAAAAGGGGAGTTGCAGTATTTCTAGGCGGGGATGAAAAGGGGAGGGCCCAGCTTTTTTGTTTTTCGAAAGTTGGGAAATGAGTTGGATGCAAAGTTTGTTTTTCAGGTGGGGCGGCGGGCAGGGGGTGAAGGGTTTGGATGTGGGGGGTTTAAAAAGATAAAGAGAGTCTAGGATTACCCCAAACAGCGGACTTTTTTTGGGCCCGGTTAAAAGTGTAGGGGGCCGTTGACTGTAATAAGAGATCGGGGGCCAGGGGGGGGAGTTGGATGGTGGAAAGATGATGAGTTTTTTTTCTCCAAACATTTATTTTTTAGGAAGGAACGTGTGAGAAAAGGGAGGAAATGGGGGGAAAAGGCAGTTAGGGATGGGAGAGTAGAGGTGACATCTGGGCCAGAGTGTAAAAATTTGGGGTTTATCATTAGAAATAAAAAGGGGGTAATGAAACCCAAAATGTGAGGTATGACCCGCCCAAAGGGCCAAGGGGTTTGTAGAAAAGGGAGTAGTGGCCCCGGGACTGACCCTTGGGGGGACACCAACAGAGAGGGGCCGGGGGAGGAGGTGGAGCAAAAAATGGAGACGCAAAAAGTCCGATCAGTGAGGAAACGAGGAGTTTCCGGGAAAGAGCCAAAGTCCGTGATGCTGAGGGAAGGGGGGAGGACTTTAGCAGGGGGGAAAGGGCGAAAAGTGTCAAAAGGGAGGGGGACAGGTCCCAAAGGAGGAGCACAGAGTAGTGGATAGGGTTTACAAGTTACTAGATCATTTTTTGGGTTGGTTAGGGGAGTTTCGGGAGAGTGGTGGGGGGCGAAAAAACGGGTTGAGTGGGTCAAGAAGAGAGTTTTTAAAGGGGAGGTGGGAGGACACTGAAGAAAAAACGTGCTGCCGAGGAGTTTGGAAAACAAAAAGGGGGCCGTGAGAAGGGGGGATATTGGACAGGAAAAAGGGGGGCAAAGGGTTTTTTTTTTTTTAGGATTGGAGTGAAAGTTGATGTTTAAAAAGGGAGAAAGGGGAAAATGCCAAGGTTTTTGATAAGGGTTTAAGAGGGTGAGGGGGCTGGGGGGAAAGAAGCACTGAGGTTTTGGGATGAGGTGGGATGGCCCGTGGGGCAAGTACCCGGTATGAGGGTTTGGGTTTGGGCCCGTAAGGAGGGGACTTGTCAAGATGGACCGTGGGGAAGCAAGTTTTAAGGGGGGGGAAAAGCAGGTTGCAAGGGGAAGGGAGGGTGGTGGGGGGGCTGCGGGTTAAAAACTTTTTTTGATGGTTGATCTTCTGGGGGAAGTTTTGGGGAAAGTTTATTGTGAAGGGGGGGGATGGGGAGGAGGGGGTTTGGGGGACGGGGAAAAAGAGTTGGGAAGGTTTTTAATAATTGTCTGGGGTTGTGGGACGGGAAAGGGTATGAGGGGTGGGGAAATAGTTCTGTCTGCGTGAGTGTTTGTATAAGGCAAAGTTTATCAATGGAGTGGTTTTTTTTTCCAGCGGCGTTTAGCAATTCTGGGAAACCGCCCCAGCTTTTTTGGTTTGAGTTTGGTTTTGCCGGGTTGTCTGTTGATTTTTTCGGGTTTCGTTGTGTGTGAGAGGAGCGCTGAAATCAAGGGCGGTTTATGTTTTTTTGGGTTTTAGAAAGTGGTGGCTAAGTCTGGGGCATTGAATGAGGGGATAGTGGAAAGAGGGAAAAGGGGTCCGAGAGGTTTTGAGGGTTTAGGTTTTGTTGATTCCCGGCCCGGGGTGTATGGATATGAGAAAAGGAGGAGAAAGGGGGGGAGGAGATAGTGGTGAAGGTAAAACAGGTTGGGTCAGATATAGGGTTGGAGAGTTAGAGAGGGCAGATTTGGGGGCAAGGCGGGGGAAGATGAGGTCCAGTGTTTTTTGGGCCATCTTTGTGAGTGGCTCCCGAGGTCCCTTGGGGGAGGGTTTAAGGAGGAGCAGAGTTTAAAGGGAAATTTGGGGGCAGGCAAGTTTGTGGGAGGCAAGGGGGGTATGGGGGAAACCCCCTTCCCCTGGGTCCCGAAGGAATTTTTTGGCGGCTTAAATTTTTTTTTTAAGCTTGAATGTAAACATAGTTAAAACCCAGGGTTTTCCTTTCTGAAAAAATAAATTAAAGGGGGAAAGGTTTTTTTAAAAAGATGGCCATTTTTTAATCTTTTTTTTCAAACAGATGGCCAAAATTTTCCCGATAGTTCCCTAACCCGATTTTGGAAGGGAAACATACACTGAAATTATCCAAAAACTTGATCGCTTTCCTAGGGTTTTGGAAACCCCGTTAAATTTCGTGACAGGGCGCCCACCCTTCTCCTATCTTAGAAAAATATCTCTTTTGAGTAACCTCTTGCGTGAACTTTTTGAAATTAAAATTTTCTTTTTGTGTTTTTATAAACTCTCATTTGAGGAACAAATTCGGCGAGCCCAAGAGGAACGCCCTTTTGGATTGCATTAAATAACACTTGGGGCATGTTGACTTAAAGACTATAAATAAAATTTTTTTTGTAATCTCCTTAGAATAAAGTTAGTTAATACATTGGCCCTTCCTTCTTAACAGAACATCTAAGAAAGTCTTTTGGTTTTCCAAAGATCTTTTTCTAAGTGAAAGTAATCTGCGGAGTGCCGGGTTGAATGGGGCATGAAAAACATCCAACTCTTTTCACTGGAAAAGGGGCAAATGGGAAACTTGGGAAAATTTTCCTTAAAAATTGCCCCGTGTTTTACATTAATTCATATTCCAGGAGAAGAGTGGATATATGAGATACAAAAAAGAGTGATCCCCCGTTCTCCGAAATTTGAAATTTTTTTTAAAACACCCAAAAATGGTTTTGGGGCAATTTCCAAGTTTTTCCTTATGTCCCCTTTTCCTGTGTCTGCCTAATATCTCAGCTCATTAAAAAAATGATAATAAAAGACAAGATATGGTTTTCTTTAGAGCTCTGAGCCCAGAAGAGTCCTTGTCCAGTTTCATCCATGCAGCCTTTAACTTTAACCTCATATCTGGTGGAGGAAAGTGTTTATTGCGAGGCATGCAAAATAAACTCAAAGAGTTCACCATAAAATATGACAACACTTTAAAAATTTGATTAATTTAACTTAAACTTTTTTTATATTTTATGGCGAGTGTTAGTCTTCTGGGTTTTTTTCCCAGTGAAGGAATCCATCATGCAAAATCCTTGAAGGAATTAATCCCCCTTTCCCTGGCACAGAACTGAACTCCAACAATTTAGATCTAAATATTTAGTGATGGATGATACATGTTTATAGAACAGAGGGCAGCATGACATTTAAATGGGATCCATAGTAACTAGAGTGTATGTAATGTCGAAAGGATTAAGGAAACTGGAGGCCCCAAATGCCTTTTGAAACCCTTGGGTATAAGAATTTAGCCATCCGTAAAAAGTAATTTTTTTCCCCCCTCCCAATTTCAGTGTTTGGAATCTTCTTCACAAAAAGGTTACGTATAAGTTTCAGACATCAAACTGCTGACTCTTTCACATTTGCCTGTGCATCCCATAGTTAAACTAATAGCCTTATTGGGTGTCAGCCAAAGGTTATGGGCCTCTCAAAATATTCTTGGAAAAAACTTTATCACTGAGCTAAAGTTTCTCATTAGTAACCCTGTGTTGTCTAATCCGTGAAATTATATGACTCTTTTTTTTCTAGACAGCAAGAGTTGAAATTCAGGATCCTAAGGGAAGTTATTAAATGTATCATCAAGATAGCTCTCTTTATGTGCTCTACCATGTGAGGTAAATGAAATATATCACAGATTATGTACTTTATAACAATGCTATATTTCATCCACAATTATTAAACATATGTCAAATCATAATATTATTTTAATGTTCAACGGAAGGGGAAAGACTAAACTATACATATTTAAATCTACAGTATAATCTTATTTTTCTAAATTCCCTTTGAAATGATAAACTATGTACATTTAAATATTTAATAATATTTTTCTAATTTCCCTTTGATACTATAAAACATGCATGCTTTTGTACAGGGGTGTAAAGTACTGTCTTTTGAAAGCCAGTCTTTCTATAGTTAAAGTGGATTGCTTCATTTACCATAATC
Source organism: Phyllomedusa bahiana (assembly GCA_025379985.1). Taxonomy (NCBI): domain Eukaryota; kingdom Metazoa; phylum Chordata; class Amphibia; order Anura; family Hylidae; genus Phyllomedusa; species Phyllomedusa bahiana. The sequence goes on along the minus strand of JAODAL010032156.1, from coordinate 272 downwards.
TGTACAAATAGTTTAATGTTATCATTGTGCACAAGTAAAATTTCATAACTTGATGTCTTGAATAGTTTTTGACTTAAAGAAACAGTATATTTAAATGTAAGTGTACAAAAATGCAGCTTGTGAATGAGCTGCTAATACTATTCAAGACATAGAGGTATGCATATGTTTCTAAGGTACTGAGTTATGTGACATGAAGTAGTTAACATGGTGGCAGATATTATTTCTAGACCTGTGGGCGACAAAATCCAATCGTGAAACCTTTTAGCCAAAGT
>JAODAL010032155.1:0-47381 GCA_025379985.1 Phyllomedusa bahiana | reverse complement strand
AGGTTTTCGTAGAATGGTCAAGACAACTCCTGATTCAAACCGAGCTCAGTATGGGGAAGAAAGGTGATTTGAGTGCCTTTGAACATGGCATGGTTGTTGGTGCCAGAAGGGCTGGTCTGAGTATTTCAGAAACTGCTGATCTCCTGGGATTTTTACGCACAACCATCTTAGGGTTTACAGAGAATGGTCCGTAAAAGAAAAAACATCCAGTGAGCGGCAGTCCTGTGGGCGGAAATGCCTTGTTGATGCCAGAGGTCAAAGGATAATGGGCAGACTGGTTTGAGCTGATAGAAAGGCAACAGTGACTCAAATAGCCACCCGTTGCAACCAAGGTAGGCAGAAGAGCATCTCTGAACACACAGTACGGCGAACTTTGAGGCAGATGGGCTACAGCAACAGAAGACCACACCGGGTGCCACTCCTTTCAGCTAAGAACAGGAAACTGAGGCTCCAATTTGCCCAAGCTCATCGAAATTGGACAGTAGAAGATTGGAAAAACGTTGCCTGGTCTGATGAGTCTCGATTTCTGCTGCGACATTCGGATGGTAGGGTCAGAATTTGGCGTCGACAACATGAAAGCATGGATCCATCCTGCATTGTTTCAACGGTTCAGGCTGGTGGTGGTGGTGTCATGGTGTGGGGAATATTTTCTTGGCACTCTTTGGGCCCCCTTGGTACCAATTGAGCATCGTTTGCAACACCTTGTGGAATCTATGCCACGAAGAATTGAGGCAGTTCTGAAGGCAAAAGGGGGTCCAACCCGTTACTAGCATGGTGTACCTAATAAAGTGGCCGGTGAGTGTATAAGTTATCTGATCTCCAGTATTTGACATGGACCTGCCAGCAGTCTTTTTTGCCTGACCTCTTGCCATCCGGGAAGTCAAAAGAAAAAGGAGAACGCCAGTACCAACAAAAGTAGATTAGTCAAGGGTTAGAGTACTTGCAGATAAGCTTGGCTATACTTTCCTTGTATGGGAGAAGGACCACAAAAATAATGTAGTGCTTTAAGGCAAGTATCTACTAAAGGAGGCCAAAAGTGTTTCCCACTATCTTCACTATGTAATATTAGGTCTGATAGATTCAGTAGTGGAATAAATATGATTATATACCCTGATTGTTCAAACCCCTGTTATGAGGGAACACAGGAGGCAAGGTGAGACTTTCCACATGTATTTCTGAAGATACAGGACCTTCCAAGGAGAGGAGTCTCCAGTGTATATTGTGCTGAGGTGGTCTGTTAAAGAGGCAAGGGTTCCACTCCGATGATTAGACACTGTTTTTGGCCTCTCCTTCCAGCCCATGCAAGGAAGGCAAAGATAAGTTGCTGGGCCCGTGTGAACCTGTGGGTCTGTCTTCAATCCGCACCTGCCAGATATGGGACTCCAGGATTATTGTAAATCATTGTAATGATGACAAAACTTCCGGCAGGCTAAACATTGAATCCATGACTTTGTTCAGCAGACTAAGTCTCAACATATGGTTAATATACTCCTCAAATTACTCAGCAAAGCCCATTGACATACAGTATGAAATACCACTATGGGGGCTATATAATAGGAGGAAAGATCTCAGTTGTGATGTTGAGAGATGGAGATGCATTGAAACATCTCTTTCTTGTTTTACTCCAAGCTCGATGAGTTTCTCAAGAATGATATTTTGTCCATACATTCCTGCCTCACATATGGAACTAGATATACGCTGATGTAACATGAGGGCCATCTTTTTTCATCTGTTGATTATATCTCCGCATTGTTATTAGTCTCCATAGTGGAGTTAGCCCTCACACATAACATACCTTCAATGTTGACAGAAGGTTTTTATTTCCATTCTATTGAACTTACAGGGAGACATTGAAGAAAAGAAACATAAACTACATATTAACCCTAAAGAGAAAGGATACCACAACCTAGCTATTTGTTGAATTGGCATTGTAACCACAGCAAAGCATTTCAAGGATATTGAGTGCAATGTTAAGAGCATCTTGATCTTTCATCTTGAAACATTAGCATTAAACTTTTCTGTTTCCTCAACTGTTTAGCCACAAAGCCGCAACAGTCTAGTCTGCCCTTGCTCCCAAATAAAATATTAAGCATGGCATGCAATTACAATGAAAGTTCACATAGCATTTAGAGACAGTTCTCATTCTAACCTTTAAACCTGAGAAAGAGAAAATATATTTAGCCAATTAAACCTTACGCATCCAAGAAGGTTAAAGAATTCACCTCAAACCAATTTACCTGAGATCTTGCCTAGAGATTAATCTACGCTTGCAAAATCCTCACCAGGGTCTTTGCCTCGCATCCGGAGCACAATTAGTAGCAATTCCATCCACTGATAAATGTATTGCTCTGAATAAAAGTGACCATGAACTGTGCTGCTAACAATATTATCATTAAAATGGTCAGCAAGGATATTTTACTATGATGACAGTAGCTCTCTATTGCGACTTCATTCCATTTACAGTATTGATTTTGGCTACAGAATGGAGGGTTGTGCTCTATCTGCTCCACTGCGTTTTGGAGAGGGAAAAGTGTATTCAAAAGAATGATAAACAAAACTGGTGCACAATAGAGAGTAAATCAATATGATCAAAAGGCACATGCTTCAGAATAAAAAGAACTTATGGAGAAAGGTCTCTGCTAAAATGTGATGGGCACTGATAAGGCAGCAGTCAGACAATTGTCCTTGATTTACTTCTAAACATTCCCCTTAAATTTGGGCAAAACATCACATTCTTTTTGGGGCTTCATCTTCTTTTAAAGTTTAAAAAAATTTAAGAAATAACTAAATCAATAAATCCTGAACTGGATATGGATTAATTTATGGTTCAGTGTTTAAGAGGCTGAGCAGGGCTGGACTGCCCATCTGCTACAAATTTCAGATAGGTCAGGCGGGGTTGTCTTTCCCCCCCCGAGTCACTTCTCTGACTTCTGTGCATGATCAGGACAACAAAGGATTAAACAATGACTGCAGAGAAGATAAGAGGCGGCCACTTACATACAGAAGCCTGAACATCATCCCCAGTGCTGCCGAACTAGTAGGGAATCCTGGAGTCTGACCTCATATTCAGTAAAAAGCCCTAGGATTCGTGAATCCTCCCCCTTTTTTCCCACGTGTTAATTTATACTCTGTATGGAGTATGTAATGGAAGTCCTACAATAATCTGCTTACATTTCTAGGGGAAAAGGTGTTTACTTACCTATCTGCCCTCTTATTTGGGAGAGCTATCTTCTTGTGGGTTTATCTACCCATTATATGGGGGTCTAACTACCCACTGTATAGAAGCACAAAAGAAGACTCCAGGGGGAAACAAAGGTAAAATTTAGGGTACAGAGAAAGGGAGAGAGAGGGGAGCACTAGAGGAGCATGTGTCAAAACTGTTGTAAAATACGCCAAAATGTGTCTCTTTATGGTACATACATATACTATTGAACATTATCTGACATGGGGCCATAGCTTAGCCAATGGGGTGGCTTCTTAGCTAAAGGAGTGGCCTACATGTAACAGTGTGTACCAAAATTGTGTCAAAATTCTAGCGTAGAACTATGTTGCAAAGTAAGTCAACTAACACTACAGTTAGTCTAAAAAGTTAGATATGTCTATAGATGAACAAAATTTACTAAACAGAATAAGCCACTGTAATAAATTGTGCACACCCTTTTAACGTTATTTTTATACTGGCCGGTTTGGACGCCATAAATTTCAGTGTTGAATCAGCATTGAATTATCTTCTAAAATAAACCTGTACGCTCAGTTTTCAAAAGAGGCTTTATGGGTTTTCAAGGCTTTTTCAGTTTTATATATTATAATGTGAGGTAAGGATGCAGCAAGGAACCTGCCTCAAGAATTGACGTCAATTATTTTTTTAACGCTGAAAATTTTCACGTGGGAAAATCATTTAAAAGAGGAAGGGGCTGTTTTTCCCATTAAGAGACATAGTACAGGCAGATTGGATGCTGATTCGGAGGCACACTCAGCGCTGAGTGTACAGCCACAAGGCACTGACAAAATACTATTTTATCATTTTTGAATGTATTAGGGACAGTTCGCCCTGGTTTGCATTTTTGGGCTCCCCCCCAAAAACACGGTTACTGCTTTTTCCCGCTCAACCCCGGGCGGAAGAATGGCAGTTCTGGGGTTTTTTTGACTTTTTGGGTTTTGAAATCAACGTCAGAAAATTTGATTTTTTTTGAAGTTTTGGTGGGGTTGAGAGTCTTTTTTCAATAGTTTTCAATCAAAACCGTCCCCAAACTAAAAGAATACCATCCCATGGGAACAGCATCCAAATAAGCCATAGAACATAGACAGGAATAATAATTGTGCCCCACTGTGTAACATTGTAGCCTTTACTGAGACACTATTTGATATAACCACATCAGAGCTGCCAGGTGTAACTGCTGTAACTAAGCTTTGTACTTTCAAGTGAAGCTACAAGAAAATTTAAATTTGTAAATGTTTCCCTGAACTAAATTTGACGTCAGCCCCTCTTCGTAATTTTGCACTGGGGTTAGGATGTAGGACTGCGATTTATTTTGCTGTGCAATTCCCCAGCGAGGCAGTCACCCCCCAGATACCTCAAAAAACCTTTAGGCCTGCCACACGGCTTATTTTGGGTTTATTGGACCCCACTGCGCGCCTTTTTTTTTTTTGCGCTCTACGGCTCCAATCCGTCCCTTAACTACGGTAACCACATTTTCCATAGAACTGCGGGGGGGAGAAAGTGACACAATTATTATAATAATGCAATGTCTATGGGGCCCCCCCCCCCGCCCGTCCTTTATTCAAGCCGAAAACCCGGGTAAAAAAATCCGCCCCGAAATTTTACGGCTTAAATAAGCTTTGGGGGGGGGGGGGGGGTTTTAAAATAAAAAATAAAATAAATAACTTGTGCAAAACTTTCCCACTGCCCCAGTTCCAGCACAGCCAGAGGTTTAGTGTATGTAACGTGATCACTGAAGCTCATGTGGGCAATGAACAGGAAATCACTACTGAAGAACTGATGCCTTGAATGCCTGCAGAGGGAGTGGTGAGTACAAATTATTATTATTATTCTTATTATTATTATTATTATTAAGCATTTTTAAAGCAGTAGAGAGCCACCTTTATGTCTGTGCATTAAGTGGCTGCCCCTTTAATTTTAGGGGGCCAAGAATACAACAGGGAAGTTTTTTTTAACTCCTTTTACTGCAGAACCAAGATAAACTTTTCAGCCCCCCAGGGGAAACCTAATTAACGTCCTAGTCCACCCCAAAAGTGTATAATCCCTTTTATTGCTCTCCACCAGGATCTAAATTTTATCTCATCACTGGTTAGGGGTTTGTTTACTAAAAACCCCACTAAAACTGAACTTCTAGTCATTCCCCCCATTATAACGACCCCCCCCTGCCCAAATTTTTGTTTCAGTGTAGGACCACCTAACTCCTAGGGACAGGTCTACTGTCTTTGGGGGTTTCACAATTTGATCTTCCTTACCCAAAATAGCCAATCCCTGCCCCTCCTGTCACCTCACCCCAAAAAAATCTTTTCCAATCTGCCCTTTTTCACGTGGAAACAACTCAAACTTCATTGTTTCTCTTATTTTTTCTCGTCTTGACTACTTAAAATCCCTTTCTTATCAGTCTCCCCCTCTTAAATCTCCCCTTCCCCAAAATTCCAATGCAGAAACAGGCTCCTTTTTTCTTTCCGTCGCTTATGAGCCTCTACCATGTGTCAGTCACGTTAAGCCGATCCAGGGCAGGTTTACAGGGAAAACGCGAAGTCACGGACAAAGAACAGACCCACACAAGCTCAAAGCGGTTTGTTTTACTGAATTTTCTGAAACAAGTGGGAACAGGTCCCCCAAACACAAAAATTTACAAAAACGAAACCGGGCCCCCGGCTGCACAGCGCCCCGAAGGTACCTCGGATCTGGGAAATTTACCTAACTTGGGGGGGCGGAAAGGGCCCAAAACCCTTACTTTTTAAAACCCTAAGCACCAAAAGGAAAATTGGTGGGGCATTGGGGGCTCGTGGTCAGCACAGCAGCTTACACAGCTTAAATTATTTACCCACTTCCCTTCCAAACCACATGTGACAGAAACTTCCCCCACAATGAAAGGTTCAAGTAGCTAATGGTGTATATCAAACTCTCCAATCCCGAACAGGAGGATGTATTTGGGGGAACCCCCCTTTGGGGCCTGAACTGAACCCAAACTATCTAAACAATTCAGGGCCCTCTCACATTTCTGAGCTCATTGTCGGACGCATCTGGTGAGGTACCTTTAAAATGGCCGGAAAACCCTGCCCTCCCCTCAGATCCTTGTGGATGAAATGGTGATCGGCGCAGACAATCCCTTTCTACTTGGGAGCTTGTCCTTCTTTTCCAGAGTTTCTCTCTCCTCTCTCTTTTGCGATGACGTCCCGTATAGACATCAGGCTTGGGAAAAACTCTGAATCCTGGGTTTTTTATACTTAGCTTCTGTCTCTTCTGTTCTCCTGAGTCTCAAGGGTTCTCTAAAATGGCTGCTTCCTGTGCCTCTTTTACCCGTCCCCCCTTTGATATACTGGAAATGGGCATAGCGGCTTTGGGGGCCAAACATAAAATACAAAAAAACTTTACAATTTTCAGCAGGGGATTTTACTTGGAAAAAACGTGAGGCTGGCCCCCCTATCCCACAAAAAGCACTGGGTTCCCTTCATACAAGGTTTAAAAAAAACTAATCACTCTCACCCATAAAGCTCCCCCCACAAGCTGCACCCCTCTACATCTCCCTCCCTCATCTCTGTCTACCACCCTACCCAATTTTTTCCACCCGCGTGTTCCCCCCTTATCCTCCCTCAATCTGTTACCCCCCACTACCCATCTCTCCGCCTGCGATGATCTTAGATAATGCCTCAGCATCCAACCCCCCTGCCTGTCTCCAAGATTTTTTTTGTGCAGCACCATTCCCCGGAAAATGCTACCGCGGATGATCAGGCACACTCATAAACCCCCAAATTTTAAAAGGGGCCCCGAAAACATCTTTTCAGTTTGGCCCAAAAAAACCCTAATGCTAACCCCCCACTCTCTGGCCACCCCTTTCAATTCGCCCTTTTCTGTATTAGATGTCCGTCAGGGGGGCAGGGTTCATCCAAATTTTATATAAACCACCCCAAAATTTTTGTCCCAATTTAGTCCCCCTGGGTGGACCATTTTAAACTAGCACTTCTACCTTCCTCACCCCACACCCAATAGATTTTAAGCTCTTGCGAGGCAGGGGCCCCCAATTTTTGCCTTTATCTGTAAGTACTTTTCATTTGCAATGTATGCTTTTGCGTCCCTACACCCTACAAATTGAAAGTGCCGAATATTTGGGTATTTTAAAAAAGGTTATATTAATTAATGGGGAAAATTTCTTTACCAGCCATTGGGCTGTAAGTATGGCCTTGTGCCTCTGTTTTTAAGTTATGACAGGTGCGTCAGGAAGATTTTCATTTGACTATGCAAAATAGGTATATTCTAGTTATTATGTCCATGTTGCACACTTTATTTGTTGTTAGGGTAGTTGCAGGAATGAGGGTTCTTTGTATGGACATACCTTATATACTCGAGTATAAGCCGAGTTTTTTACCAAAAAAAATCCCACCCCCCGGGTTTTACTCGAGTCACTGAAACTTGGGCGCGATGGCCCAGTGCACAGGGACGCTTCAGTATATGGACTCCTCAGGGAGCGCTATAACCAAAGCCAGCCCCACAGCATCCGGGGGCGCTGCCATGGCCGGACTGTCGGGATTCTTCCCCTGTATGCACCCTCCAGAGCGCAACAGGAGAAATACCCCGGGGGGAGAGACAGCGCTCCCTGCTTGCGTGGGGCTCCGGGCTTTTCGGCAAACTCGGCTATCCTGATGACATCATGGTCTGTGCCGAGTAGAGGGGGCGGAGCCCCCCGAAAAGGCGGAGCAACGGGGATCGGGGTAAGTTTTTTTTTTTTTGGGTTTTAAAACCCTCCCTATACTGCCTTTTAACCTCTTGGGGGGAACTTATAACTGCCTATAGCCTCCCCTTTGAAAACCTATACTGCCTATAACCAGACGGGGGGAATTTAAAATACCTGCCTATAGTCTGCCTAAAAAAGGGCCCCCAAATTACCTCCCCTACAACCTGCCCTTGGGGGGCCTATCCCTGCCTATACCCGGTTTTGGAGGCCCCTGTACCTGCCATACTCGGCCCTTTGAGGACCTTTACCTGCCAAAAACCCCTCCCTAAAACCCTCCTATGGGGAAATTTTCCCTTCCTAGGGGGAAACAAATGGGTCCCTATACCAGCCTATAAACCGCCTAGGGGGGACATTAAACGCCTATACCAGCCTATATCTGCCTATGGGAGACATTAAACTGCCTCCCCCAAAGCCTTATTTTCCAAAGGGGGGGACATTAAACTGCCTATACCTCCCAAAATGTAATTTTATTGGTATCCTTTTTTTTATTTTTAAAAATTTAGCAGTAGTTACTGCATTTTCCCCCCTTTGGTTTTATACTTGAGTAAATAAGTTTTCCCCGGGTTTTTTTTGGGGGCAAAAATAGGTGCCTGGGTTTATACTAGGGCCCGGCTTATCTCAGTAATACAGAAATTTCAGTAGAGTTCAAATCATGATGTAAGTTTTATTGGAATCTTGCTGGGATGCTAAACCTTTTACTTTATGGAAATAAACCCCTTGGTTCGTGTGGATAGCTTAAAAACTTTAACAAAACAGATTACAAATAAAATTAGAATTAAATATGAAATATCAAAATAATGTCAGAACTTTATTTTTTTAAGTAATACCATACATAAGTATCTCAACATCAGTTGAAGGACTAAATTATAAGCTTGAATTCTTTTCAACAGTAGCAGAAATCTAGCTCCTCATTCAAAATTTGCGTTAAGTATGCCCAAAATGGGCTTTTTAAAGTCTTCAAAATAAAGGCTATTTATTTTTTTTATGCATGGCCAAACATTCCAGCAAGATATAGAACATAGGGGGGGGACCCCGGGAATTGAGAAAAAAAAGCTAAAAGAATTTCACAGGCTAAAAGCCTTCTGAAATAAGAGCTTGTGCATTATCATATTCCTCACATTCCTTATCACCTTATGCTAGACAGCTGCACTCAAACAGGTCACAGAGGATAGCACACACTCATGGAAAAATTTAAAAAAAAGGGGGTCTAAAGGGTTTTTATTTTTTTTTCTCCACATTTTGAGAAAAATATATTGAACACCTTATAGTTACACATTACGTCTTACAGAATGGTTGTGTCTTGCAAACATTGGAAAGACATGATTCAATCGCTTCTGATTAAAATAACTTGCAATAAAAATATTATCTAATTTTTTTTGGTTTATAAAAAAATTTGTATCCCTTTGTATTTTTTGTTGGGGTAGAACGGGTCGTTATGGGGCAATTTAAAGGGGGTGTGTCAGATTGAATTAAAACTTTCCTTCAAATATTTACTGATAACTCTGTAATAAAATAAGAAGTAGAGTAATTCCTTTGCAATAAAATAAAAGTAGAATAATTTGCAACCCAAAAAAAATAAGGGCTGATTTGAAATGCGCAGCCTTTCCAAGGGGTTTTATATTTCTTCAGTGCTTGAATAGTGTGTGAAAAATTTTTTGCCCTTAAAAAAATGGTTTTCAAATGGTTTAAAAAAAACAATTAAAAAGACATCTGGTGTCCCCTTCAAAAAAAGTAAATGAGAACAACCTTGTACTATGGGGGCCAATCTGAATATGTGGTGACCCAAGGGTGGCAGAGGAGAGGTTAGGAGAAGTAGTAGATGCTATGGTCATGGTTGCCCTTTTCCAATCTTTACATGCTACCCTGGAACCACACAGTGAAGAGGGGTCTGCAGGTACAGGAGTAGGTGATATTTTTCCAGTATTTCCCCCAGAACACATCTTTGTAGATATAAGTTTCCCTGCTCTGATATTTTTGGAGGGGATTTTTGGTGGTTTGGGGAGAACAATGTTTTGAAACAAAGGGCCCGGGGGCTGCTAAAAAATCAACTGCCATGGGGGTTTTATTTTTTGGGCTTGTTTTTTCCTCATGCTTCTGTCACCTCTCTGTCTAGCAGGTCTGCTCCTTCCTTGGGAATTTTTCCTTCTTTCTCTTTCTAGTCTCTGCAGCAGCGAGTAATAAAGAAGCTGTTCTCTGGTTCCTTAGCCAACATGGAATCCAGGTTGTTCCACTTACTTGGTTCAAACTAAAAACACAAAAATTGTAGAACTGACTAAAAACCCAATTACGGGTTATTATATAACCTTTGGCCACATCCTATTACCTACAGTAAGTAACCACCCCTTGCTTCAAGCTCTTAGTGCATTAACTTTTGGTATACAGCATTAGCACCATTACTTTGCATTTTTATATACAGATTGTAAACAGCAATTTTACTGAACACAGAAAAAATCAATAGGGGACCAAACCAATTTAGGACTGTACACTACATAAATCCCCTCTTAAAATAAGCCGTTCTCAATGTCCAGATGCCATCAGCATCAAGGATGGCACCTAGAGATAGAAAAGAGCAAGACACAGATGACATACATAACAATCTTGTTCACACAATACCAGGGTAGTATAAATAGTGTAATGAATGCAACATAAACAGTTTATAACTTTTAAAAAGGGAAATTTTCTCGCAAAAAAGGATTTGGGGTTTTTTTGTTAAAACTTTGAATAAAGTGTTTCCCTTCACATGTTTCCAAAACTTCCTAGACACAATTTTTGTAAAGGATTGCAAACAGCTCCTCAGGGCACTATAGCTACAACCTTTTGTCTCTCCTGTAGGCGCCAGTGCTATTTACTATAGCTACAACCCGGGTCCTCAGAAGCTCGCCACACAGGGGCAGTAGAACCAGTTAAAAACCAGTAAACATGCCCTTAAATTTAAAAAAGAAGCCGAGAAAACAGGGGGAAAGGTTTGATGAATCGCCATAGTGAGGGGAACCTTTTCACTATTTAGTTTAAAAACCAAATTTTTTAGACCCTAAAAGAAAATAATACAAAGGGCAAACTTTTTTTTAGCATATAGGGAAAGGGAAAAAATATGGGGAATTCCAAAATTCTTTTTATAAAGAACTGTGGGGAAAAGGGAAAAGGGAAAAATTGGGGAATGCCATGCAGCTTTTTTTTAGAGTTTTTGGGAGGCACAATAATGAAAACAATAAACCCAAAAGGGGTTTTTGGGCCCCAAAACTCCCCTTTCAAAACCTCCTTTATCCCCAAATCTTTTTTCTGTGTGCCAGAAGGGGCCCTTTGTGATTTGTTTGAAAATTCATATCATGGGGCCCAGCAGGATGAAAAATCACCAGGCCCTTTCCTCAAAGTTTTTCAAAAAAAAGGTCCGTTTAAGAAAAGCATTTGTTTAGAGGTAAAAAATTTTGGGTCCGGGAAAAAGGGTTCCTTTTTATTCAAAAACCCTGCAGGAACCAAACCTGGTTTTTTTTTCTCTTTATCAAAACACAACCTGATTTTAGGTTTTTTTTTTATTTTTTTTGCACTGTTTGACTAATTACTAACGAGTGCAGAGAATAGGAGTAGAATGACAGCACCTGGGGTTTGAACACTCAGTAGCTGCCTGAGAGGAGAGGTGAAGTCTGAGCTTGTGCAACCAGGACTGAGAAGCTCTCAGCCCTAGTTGTATCCCCTGGAGATGAGCTGTAAACAATGGATCACTAAAGTAGCAGCTAAAAAAAAATTTCTTAATAATAATGAATGGTGAAAATGTTTGTTATTTAATTTGCATGCTTCCCATGTCAATTTTACTTCTTGGCAAAACCCCTTTAATGGGATAGCAGATAATATCTGAGGTAGATATAGGTGGATGTGCATCTAGCCCATGCTGATGGGTTGCGCAGCCTACCAGTGCTCACATTCTTAATAACAAAACACAACATTGGAAGGGTTGTTAAACTAGTCCAATGGGGAACACTTTAAACATAAATGTCCAAACTGGACTCAACATGGACTTCCAGACCTACCTGGAGAACTTTCATACTTCTGGTGTGGCTTTGATTAACCCGGCACTCTAGTTTCAGTTATACTGTATCCTAATGGTTCATTACCGGAGATATAGAGGATGGGTCTACCAAGTTCAAGACAATAGTATGATAATAGGAACATCACTATATCCAAAATGTCCACTATTTGTGTCAAAATGTGGCTAACAATGCTTCAATGATGCAACAGACAGTCCACCTGGTGCATTTAGTCACAACTCACCACCATAAAGTCCATAACAAAGAATTCCATGGACGTCAGCATGTTCAAAAAATTGGGTACTGTTTTATTCACTCCATGTGAGAAACAAATAAATTGCAAAGTTTCAGCCCAGGTGTTGCAGCCTTTTTCAAGCAATATCTACAAAGGTGACATCGAGGACATAGGTGATCGATTCCTGCGACTCCACGTTACTTTCTACCATCGCCACAGGCAAAACTCCAAGGCCAAGCCCCTCGCATTGAGGTAGTCTTCCAGCACCCAAAGTGGTAACAGCAGGTGGAAACTCTTTTGGCTGGAGGACCTTTCTCCAGTAAAGTAAGCTCTGTCTCATCGCTGAAGAACCAGGTAGGTTCCAGTTCACAGTAATCCTGAGTTCCAGTACAGGGAAGTTGTCTGATCATGTTGCTGGCTCTGTAATATCTGTCGTTGGTGGGAAAGTTTCGGCGTGAGGTCACTTGACTGCTTTTCTACCCTACCCCGATTTGTCCCTGCACTCTCTCTGGTGTTTGGTGGGTATTTTTCTGTTTTGGCAGGCCATTACTCTTAATCAAGACGGCAGCAACACAGCACTTCTGGTGTACTTCGGCCGTTGGTGGTTTTTCTTGGGCAAACTGCAGCTGTAAATTTTAGCCTACTTTCATAGCTGATGCTATAAACTTGGTCCTGTTACTGTATCATAAGTCTTTTATCAATAAAACAATTTGTCTGTACACAACATTTGTCTGTACACTACATACAGACCCATGTCAATGAGACTAATCTCAGTCTAGACTGCAAGATGTGGAATACAACATGGCTCTGTATCAAAGAAGTGACATGTCAAGTCTTTTTTTTCTCCCACATTGTGGATTTCCAATCTTTGGAGGAAAATTATCTGCGGATCCCTATTGAAAACTATGAGATGAAGATCCCACAGAGTTTTCAAGTAGTTTAACATGGATTCTTAAATGCCATTTGCATTGGAATCTGTGTGAAAAAAAACTCTACATGAACAAACCCAGGAGACAGGAGAATTAAACTTAATGCCTCAGTGCCAACTTCCAATGTAGGAGCATGATGTGGTGTGAGCCAGTGACAGCAATATTTGTTCACAGTAGCATCTTAAATACCACCCTAAAAATATATTAAAAACAATGCTTATCATTTTAAAGTAAAGTATATAAAAGCTTTATACTCTTTCCTATAGTCTTTTAACCCCTAAAAGACCATACATTGTCTTTTGATGGCAGTTTTTGGTTTGCTGCCTCAGAGGAGGGTTTGTGGCTTCCAGCACCACAGCTGCATAAATAACAGCTCTGTTCCTATAGCAGCCTCTGAGAAGGGCAGAGATTGGAGGCTTCCCTGGACCTCCTTTTTAAAACTTTTTCTGGGGACAGTCCCTTTGTACGACCAAAGGAAATTTCCAAGCTCGATTGGGTCACTGTGTTTCCCAGTGCCCAATGGAGCCTGGGGACAGTCTTCACATTCTGCTCTAGGGACCTAGAGAGGTCCCAAAGGCTGTGGTGAGTAAGCTTTGTAATTTGCATATAGGGGTTTCTAAGGCAGCCTTGTCATTTGACACGTAAAAAAGTATTAGAAAACAGGTGGATGGTAATAGATTATAAGTGTATAATAAAGTTTAAAAATAGTTATCCCATAGTGGGATTTAAAACAAAAAGTTAATATAAAAAGTGCAAAAAAAAAAAAGAAATAAATAATAAAATAAATAACGAATAATTAATAATTATTTAATATAAAAAAGTGCAAACAATACATATACAAAAAAAAATTAATTTTTTTAAAAAGGTTATTTAGTGTGAAATTTTAATGGTGTAAAAAAAACAATGCAGAAAAATGTTTTATATTCACATCACAAAAGGTTTTTAAAAATAAATTACACAGAAATTTATATGTATTCTCAAACCACGCCAATAAACCCCACAACTTCTCCCGCATAAGACAAAGCCTCATAAAGATGCAGTGCTGAAAAATAAAAAAGTTATGACTGCTGAAACACAGGGTTGGGTTTCCTGTCCATGTACTGTATCCCTGTAGTCTGGTGACAAGGCGTTTTATTACTCAGGCTGTGTATTTATTTACTTTATATTTATGTTGCATTTAATAAAATTCCTAGTCACCACTATACTTAATTGGGGTCTTTAAACTTATTTTTACTATTTGGGGATTGTCATTTTTGGGTTCCCTTTGTGGTTTGTTTGTTTGATATTTATAAAATTTAATATTTGTGTTTTGTTTAATATTTATTTAATTTCAAAAAACATTGTTTTTACTTTGAAAAACTATTTTTTTTTGGTGTTTATTCATTATGTTTTGTAGCTATTTTTTCCAAAAATTTTGTATTTGAAACACAGGGAAGCAAAAAATGAATTAAAAAAATGGCAGGTCATTAAGGCCTTTACACGTTACCTTACAAGGATTAACTCCTTTATACCTTACAACATACTATTATGTTACAACATACTCATTATAAACTCACAGAAAGGGTTTGAAAGGCCAAAACAAAGAAAAGCAGCACCAAGGATGAATATTAAGGATGTATGCCTCATCAGACTTGAACCTCAGAAGTCCGAACATAATGCAAAATAGTAAAATATATCCAGGCAGCACTTCCAGAAGAAATTATCTTTATTCACTTTCCTAACATTGTAGTTCAAAGTGTTAGCCTTTCATTAGAAAGGCTCACACTTTGAGCTGAAGTCTTGCAAGTGAATTAAAAAGCAGTCAGACAGTTTTGCACTAGAAGGATCACCTAAATAAAAAAAAGTACTGTAAAGACATATCGAGGGTCCATGTAAAAGTCCCCTACTTGAATTAGAAGAAAAAAGTAGACATGCTGGTCTATCACTCTTCTGCACGTCTGTGTGCAGCACATAAAATATATACATACAATGAATAGGGCAAACGTGGTCCAAAAGACTACATTTACTCTACAATCTCCAATGGCTCTTTCAGAGTATTGACAATGTACACATGCCTCAATATATTGTGAGGATATCTAATCCCATCGCTCTCTGCCTGGTTATCCCCCCCTTTTTTTGAAGCTAGGTTCAACTTCTGATCTGTTGAGGCTTACCTAGATTTACTGGTCAACACCTACAATAGTGTTGAAATGTTTGTGAGGCAGCACTTACAGAGTATCTGTTTTATCACATTATCCAGTATCATCCATTGCATGTATATACACGAGGATTTCTTTACCCATGAAGATGAAGGACCCTACATGGAACTTGTCCACATAGGAGTGTTAAGACATCTTTTTTTCTAGGTTGGATGGACAATATCTGCCCGCTATCTTTCATTGAAACAAATTATAGATCTAGAGTATATCTTTTTACTTTCCAAGATTTCTTTGTTCCTGATGAACCCACTAAAAATGTGGGAGGAAACGCGTTCGAGTAATACAGGGAAGGTTGTTTACACCATGACTGTATGATTTACTATCTTGAAAAACACACTATAACCGAGAGT
This sequence comes from Phyllomedusa bahiana, assembly GCA_025379985.1. Lineage (NCBI taxonomy): Eukaryota > Metazoa > Chordata > Amphibia > Anura > Hylidae > Phyllomedusa > Phyllomedusa bahiana. The sequence goes on along the minus strand of JAODAL010032155.1, from coordinate 31,692 downwards.
AATCAATAGTGTTTTTCACTTATTCAGTCAAACCCTTAATTTTTTTCATTTGGTCGAACTTCGATTTAAACTTGAAATCGAAAATTTGAAGCCCCTTAAATCAAAGGGGAAAAATGTTTAGGTTAATTTTTTTTTATACAGGTGGAGAAACTGGAATTGCCCCCAAAAAAGTAAACGGTTTCGTGGAACAACATAGTGAAAAAAATTTGGGTTAAGAGTGACAGGAAATATTTAGAGGCTAAAATCTTCATTTTTTTCAAGGCTAATGAAAATATGAGGAAGACGCTTGCAAGCAGGGGGAAGCTATAGGAGGTGCAGCGGACTTTCATTAACGGCATACCATTTGGTGGCACGAGAACAAGGCGTGGGGGAAAATGGAGGTTACGGTTTAACCATATTAGGGAACAATACCCTTGATGACGGAGAAAATGGCGTGGGGAACAGGGGTTTTTTGGGTTTGACACATTTGGTGGGAGTACCATTTCTGGGAGCGAGAAAATGGCAGTGAGGAACTGGGGGTTCGGGTTTAACCACATTGGTGGGGATACCATTGAGGCAGCAAGAACATGGCAGTGGGGAACATGGCGGTTCGGTTCGAACACATTTAAACGCATACCCTTTTTTCAGCAAGAAAATGGCAGTGGGGAAATGGGGGTTTTTGGGTTCACCGATTAGGCAGATTATCTTTTCTGGCAGCGGGGAACATGGCAATGGGGGAAAAAGGAGGTTATGTTCGACAAAATTAGGTGACATTCCCATTGTGGCAGCGAGAACATGGCAGTGGGGAACAGGAGGTTAGTTTCCACAGATTAGGCGGCTTTTACCATTGTGGCGTGAGAACTGGCAGGGGGTAACAGGGGGTTTCCCGGTTCGACAAAATTAGGCGGCATTTCCTTTGTGGCAGAAAGAATATGCAAGGGAAAACCACTCGGGGTTCAGTACCCAAGGGAAAAATTATCATTTGGGGATACAGGTGGGTCATTTAAAAAAAAAAAGATATGGAGGGCTACAAGGAGGAGGGGTAAAGGTGTGTGCAGGCACTCAAGGGCATACAGGTGTCAAACTGTGATTTTCAAAATAAATTTAGGTAAAACCTGTAAATCTAGTATTGGCAGCTTTAAAAACAATTTGTAGAAGCAGAGGCACAGGAAAATAAAAGACTGAGATGTAGTGCAGTTTAAATGTGTATTTCAATTGTTCCCCAAAAGTCTACGTTTATAGTCATGCTCGGCAATGGGGAAACAAAACGTCAGAGTCCATGCTTTATTAATTTAATTAAGGAAATGACCCCATTGTGGGGGGAAAGGGATACATTTGTCAGTTATCAACCCGCCGTGTGCTGAATGTGCATTCTTAATATGCTGGCTGCTCGGCAGGATAAAACTTTTTTGGGTATTTGAGAAACCCAAAAGCCATTCATCCATTTGGCACTCAGAAGTGAAGGGGTGGCCCAAGCCCAAAAACATCGATTTTAGCCGGGGTAGTCAGGACATGGCTTAAGGGGGCTCGGGGTGTGTCTGAATGCTGCCCTCCCTTGCAGGCTTTTGGTGAGGGGGGTAAAAAAAAAATTGAAAAAGTCACCAGTGGGTTCTGCCACACTGCCTGCTGCCTACTTGCCTTTTCTACTGCTGCACTTTGCTGAGTTAGAATGTGAGAAGACGCAAAAGATGTTAAAGTTGGTCAAGGCACTGTCCAAAACCTGCATTCTACTGTTACTTGTGGTGGAAGGGAAATTGCTCTTTTTTGTTTTGGAATTGGATCAAGGAGGGGGGCCACCCAGTAATCGTGTTCATTTTTATTGCTTGATGCTGGATCATGTTGCAATAAAGTAGCAACAAATTTCCCCATCACAAACACTTTCAGACAGGAGGCCCAGAGACTTGAAATGCTGCAGTATGCGAAGCAGAGTGAAAAAAACCGGAAGTGTGAGCTAAGACCTGACCTTCCCAGAGACAGTCAAGACCCCGGGAGCACTTGAAAATTCTGCACAACCAGGTTCATGACGTGTGCCCCGGGAAGGGTGTGCGTAAGTTACTAATTAATGGCAGCAAGGAGATTTCTCCCATTTTCGCACACCCCCTTGCTGGGCCGGTTCTTACACCCCGCCCCTGGTCGGGGTTGAGTGCGCAGAACCCCAGAGCTTTCCCTGTGTGTTCGTCTCCGACAAAATTTAAATTTGAGGACGGCCTGGTTTCTGTTGGCACATAATGCTAACCCTCGCGGCTGGGGATCTGGACTCTGCTCCATCCCAGCAGTGTGGAAGAGTGTCGGCCGAGACCTATCACCAGAGGCACTGTAATCCACCAAACTCATCAAGTGATCAGTCAGTAAGATGTAACGTCCTTGACCGTGCTTACTAGTCCATGTATCTGTAGCGAGATGAACTTTGGTGGACACAGATGCAGCATATGAGATCCCTACACCCTCAGTGATGCATTTTTGAATGCGAATTTTACTGTAACGAACTGTAACAAACTCGGTTCATTTCGCGGCGGTAAGGGGTAAAATAAATCCTTGAAACATGACACCAGTCTCCTCTACTAGAGTATATCCTTCCATACTTGCCTGTGTTTCCTTTGCTAGTGAGGTCTACACTGTAAGGGTCATATTTTTCCAAGAAGAATTGCAAATGAAAGTTAAGAGATCAGATTTTTGTCTGTGTTTCTGCGGTCATGTACACATGATGTTGTGGCCTGTGATGGGCTGTAGCTGTCACATGAATGATGAACGTTCACTTTTATCACCGGGATGAATCGTACGGGCGCCACAACTGAACGGGAGCATCCAGGAGGTAAGTATGAACCTTACTTTTTATTTTTTTTAATCATGCCCTGACAGACAAACCAGCTTTTATAACTCTCAGAACACTCCTTTAAGTCTGTCACCATTAACACCTGCCATTATAATACCTTTACATTTATAATACATGTAAGCGATTTCGATGATTTTACAGAGGTTTTAGCAATCACCCATATGCACTTAATACCTGAAAATGTCACTGCTGAATTAACAATAAATGTCATAATAAAACCTAAATCTGATTTCAGCCTAGCATTTGCTTTAATGAAATCTTTTACTGACAGAAGCATAAAACTTGAATTCAGCTCATACAATAAAGATGCAAACTGCATTATAGGATCACTGCAGTTTTTTTTCTTACTTCATTAGAAATTGCTTCAAGGTACACTGTAGTGGCAGTAAATTTGCTTACCTGCAGTTGCATATGAGACTTCTGGCTGATGCAACAGTCTCAGGTCACATGAGCTGCTCTCTGATTAGGTGAAAGACACTGTGCTTTTGATGCTGACAGGAAGGATGCCTCAGAATGTATTCATGACTTGATATGAGACTGACTTTGAACCTCCCATAGAAATGCATAGAGACATTCACTTTCATGTTGTGTGCTTCGGCAACTCACGGTGCAGGTCACAGGACCATTGTCAGCAGTGAGAAATCCTGTATTCAGCTGCACGGTACCCCCATACACACACCCCCAGCTAAACTATATTGAGGGACTGTAGTGTACCTAAAAGCAGTTTCAAATAAACTAAACAGGAAAAAAAAACTGGAGCATTCCCTATAACTAAACTATGTGCTCTATTTTTTTAATTTTTGGCCAAGAGAGTGAATGATCAACAATGGAAACATACACACATATGTGTAGATTAGATAAATACATAGATAAATAGATAGATACAATAGCTTCAGAATATAAAATGTACCTGATAGACTAAAAGATAGTCCTTTCACATTACATACATTGACCATAACCTTATTTTGTATAGAATATGTATTTAATTAGCCAGAACGAGGGACCCTCCATCTGTCTCTGTATCATAAGCTACCACCTTGCGTTGTACCTTTTAATAAGGGTTTTCAATAAACTGTAGAATATTAAGGATTCCCGGATTTCCTATTGTTTTGCCAACAGCCAGGATTGCTGGATCTTTCCCACTATAGTGGACGGAGCGGATACACGGCCCAGCGCGGTGAGCAAATACCTTTTTCTTGTATTTTATTTTGTATATAGACATATTGAAATAACGTATTAAACCGCTTCACTTTTAAGATTATTACTTAGATTAAGAAAAGTAGGAAAATATGGTACAAAATCTTGAGACTAGTTTAGTGATATCTCATGAGATGAGTTTTGAATACTAAACTTGACCTAAATTGACCTTTTGTGTAGTGGCATAAAGACCTTCCACCCCTCCAATGTGAAAGGAAGTTTTCACAATGCCACTTTTTTCTCTTTTTCTTCTCACATTTCCTCTACAATGGATTTAATCCATCATATAGAATGACCAAATTAACCATTCAGTTTGCTAAATGTAATTAAATTATGTAAATGTCATTTCACAGTTCTCCCATATAAAGATTTTTAAAGGGTCTGTGCCATGGCATCATGCCAGTTTACAGATGTGGACATATACAGTATTTATGAGGACAGGTATATAAAACGTCTGGATTTTATGTAATTTATTGATGCAATCCAATCTTATTCTAGAATTTATTCATTTGATTAAGTGAAATGATCAGTAATATAATAAAGGAAGTTCATACACTCATTTGTTTATTGTGTAGTTTCCTCAAAATCTCAAGAATTAAAACTTCTACTTTAACTGAGCAGTCATTTCAGAGTGGTAAAGGAAAGATGAGGATGATGATGACCACTTGATGAAAGATGAAGAGGGAATGGGAAAGACACAGACAGGATAAGAATCAGACAGTCTAAACGTCTCAGATATTCAACAAGAGGGTACTGTGTATACAGGTATACATAGTTAGCTGGATGCTCCATCATTGCATATCACATGTATGCTATGCATATTATAGTTAAATGTATGGTGCAGTTTAAAAGAAGTTATCAATTTTTTTAACAATTATTAATTCCAAAAAAGCACACTATTTACAGCATGTATACATAATAGTGCTGACAAAATATGTGTAATTTGTCTGTAATACCCAACTAGCTTTCTTCTATAATTTTTTAATCCTGCTGTAGGTAAATCGATGCAATCTGGTTGCAGTACACAAACTTCAAATCTTATTAAGTTTAATAATTTTATATTTTATTCCTAGTTATAAAGTACCTGCCACTAACTTATCTTATTAAAATAAAAACTGATGTAAAAAATTAACTTGATGGTGATATCACAACTTTCTATTCTTAGATAACAATAAAAACAATTGGTAATCTCCTGGGCACCAATCCAAAATCTGTAACCGAATACTCAACTATCATGAATCATTTACAATGTTGGTCCACTCATATGCAAAAATTGCAAGAAAGACCCTTGTAGATGCGCTACTGTGAAAGATAAATTAAGTATATTTCCACATATAACTTTTATTAGCACAAGAAACCCCAAAAAAGTTTAAAACCCGGACACAGGAGTTATAAACAGCACCAGTTGTAATATATTGAATTGCATACCTCTGTGCTACAGCTTCTTGAACTAGGAAGCGACTGATGATCACATCCCAATAACAGTCAAAACTATAATGATCTGTGGGTGTAAGAATTGGAATTAAACTGGTTTAAAAAAGTACACCCTGATCAAGATTATATTGTATTTATTTAAAAAGGAAACATATTAAAGTTTACATATCAAAAGAAGCAATCCTAAATTGTAATAAAATTCACTTTGTCCTATTCTACATCCTTATTGATATTTACAACAAGTCTACTGGCTGACTCTTGTGGATATACTGTATATCATAAATTTGCTGTCCGACTCTTGCTGATATACACATTATAAGTCCTAATATGAAACATATAGTGCTCTGGAAAAATGAGAGGGGCGCTCTGATTGGTTGCTATGGGCAACAAAGTGAGTTTTCATACATGTGGCCCAATGTTTCTTGTGTGAGGTTGCAGGGATAATTTGGTTAATTTGTTTTTTGTCTTTAGCTGTTCCCAGTGCTGCTGATTACCACCCTTCTTATAATGTATTAAAATAAAGTTGGGCTAAAATTTTTAGTATAGTTTTGGTGGGTTTTCTCCATTCGCTTCCTGTTGAATTTATTCAGATTTTTCCTGTCTTCCAAGTTGCTTAGTTGCTTTGCAATTTCCCTTGTTCTTCCTCCTTCTCTTGTCACTGTTTCTCTCTTTTCTTTTTTGTCTTGTCCTGGTCTCTTTCTCTGTTTCCTGGGTCTTTCTGCTCCACTGTTGAACTGTTCCCCTATCCCCACTCTGTGTGCTGAGTTTTGCTGAGTTAAGCTATGGACGTCATGACATCAGAAGCAGTCAGTGTCTCTAGCCCATAATATTTACTAGAAAGAGTTTTTTATAAAAAGCAAACAAATACATAAGAAAATCTATAATAACAAAACTATATATGTAACTGATACTCTTTTTGACATCACATGCATTCTCCATCAAAATGGACTAATCAGTAGAACATATGGAGAGCACACCCAACTAGAAGACTTATGAATATGTCTGGCAGCTAATTGAAGGGTCTGTGCATTAAGCAATCACCGTGAGACTTTAATGACTGCACACTCAGTTATATGACAAAGGGATTAAGTGAAGAAGTAAATACATAGTACATACCCCAAAATTCAAAGGAATTATTATTCTATCATATACTACAGGATTGCTAGGGATCCTACAACTGAGACCCCCACAACCACTAAAATTTGTTCATGGATTTGTGGGACACATAACCTGTGGTAAGTATTTAGCACTGTGGTTCAAGTACATGATGATCAATAAACTTTGAGTTATACCTTTAATGGTGTAAGGATAGGGAATTAACTTTTTTTGCATGGCTATTTGATGTAAAAAAAAGTAATAAGTAACAGAAAAAGAAAAAAAAACCTCCATTTTGTGCTATCATTTATATAGCTCTAAAGACACAGCCAATCATATCATAATAAATTTAAGCAGGTTCAGCAGCAGAAGAACCATTCTTGAGAACACACTGTTAGGGTAATATCCCTAAGTATGTAAACTAGCATATTAGCCTTGTTAAACATAGAAATGCATATGTACAGGTATAAACCCATGCACATTAAAGAGGGGAAATACATTGTAATAAACAATATAAAATATTGCCTAAACTATGCTAAACAAAGCAAATTCTAATAGTAGCTTTACAGCGTCATTGAATAAATCCCGAAAGCAGACATAAGTTGTAATTATCATAGATAATGGCTGTCAAACATATAAACTAAACTGAATGACAGAAAAAAATAGATATTCTAAGATAAAATATTATTAACTAAGTTAAAACTGGCTTTGTGGAGGAATAATTCATATCTCTAACTTAATGATTCATAACAAATAAGAATATTAATGTGCACAATCTTGATGTTACTTATAAGGTGCCATCCATCAGTTATTTGGAGGAAAGCTGAAAAAGTAAGGTTTTCATTAAGCCCATTGGGACAGACTATTTCATCTTGCCGGCAAAAGTCATCTGTCAAGACGACTACATCTTAGACCTAAATTTATTCAGTATTTAAGCAAATGTTTTGGATAAGTTTTTGGATAAACATTTTTGGATAAACATTGTGTATAACTCTTAGATGCTGTCATCTGTAATTTCAATTAAACATAAATGCCTCTAGTCTCCTCAGTTTTTGTACAGTTCTACCTATGTAATGTCCAGGCAGGCACAGCTAGCTCAATAATTAGTAATATCAAGATTCAGCATTGTCCACCATGGGTTATTGCTTGACATTATAAAATTAAATGATATTTGGGGAGTGATTTGGCATAGCTACATTTTGGTTATTTCCACTCACAAGACTTGAAAATACCAATAATAATATAATAATAATAATAATAATAATAATAAAAATAATAAACTCACATGTATCAAAATATGGCATAAGAAAAAACTCCAGTTTGTCCTGCAAAAAATCAAGCCCCCATACACCTCCATCAATGGAAGAATACACAAAGTTATCGTTGTCAGAATGTGGCAACATGGAAACAAAATTAACCTAAAAAAATTTAATTTGATATTTCAACAATCTGACTGAGCTATATAATAAAGTTAAGATGTCATTGAAACCACACAGTAAAAAGAAAGAAAGATATCATATGTTCCCCCAGTATACCAATAAAATCTAACCTTCTCTGGGAGAAAAAAAAATACTAAGCCCTGAAGTAGTAAAGGGTCTAAATTTGTCATCATACCACTAACTTGACAGTTGCCTCACTCTGCCCTCTTCCCCTGAATCCATCAAACTGTCCATTTTCACTGACAATTCCCCTACCCACAAGTAGTGTCCCCCTTTTCCCACAATACTAACATTCTTCACATCCCAGAAATACACATTGATTCAACACTCACCACCCCTTCCACTTAAACCACACAATAGATATTCCAAAGCATTCCCATTCACTTTAACTGTGCTATGTCCATGGGTGCCAGGTAAAGCACCCTTTACTCGATGCCACAGTGACCCAACAAACACAGAGCAATATACTTATTTCATAATTCCCAGCAGATTACCAAAAATATTCACTTTTCCTCCACTATATTCATCAGGGCTGTAGATAGCAACTTTGAGTATGGACCAATGAAATTAAAACATCCATGTCAAGTGGCTAGAAAATGGATGTCCCCAGCTGATATTGACCTCTTGTAGGCTGCAGCTTCCTAAGGCAATATTTTTCTTACAACAGTGAATGATAGGGCACTTGGCACTTTAGCTTTGGTGTCCTAAAGGGCAGATATAATTGATGAAGATAGTTGCCCGCTGATCCAGATATGTTCCCTGAATTCCTAGTGTCTTTGATGCCATTGGTGGGCCCTTCTTCAGGTTGAGTAGGATCATTACAAAAGGGGAGAGCACCTACAATGAGGACATAAGCATCAGAACTGGATCATGGAGTAGTGAAAGAATGTATTCTGCTTTGATAAATCGTATTTTATTTTACACAATGTCGATGGCCAGGTGCACCAGTGTCACTTTCTTGTGGAAGGGATAGAACCAGTGTGAAATATACGAATCACAGTAAATGTTCCCAGTAGAAGGCTTTATAAAATACACCCTGCAATTCTGGAGCTTTTTTATTTTAATGTCATTCACTATGTGGAATAAATAACATGATATTGTATTAGTTTAAATTGTTATGGATAAAAAGGTTTTAACTTTGAATTGCTAATATTTTTACATTTTTATTCATTTACACTTTTTTCCCTTTTTTACTATCATTTTTAGTCCACCTAGGAGACTTAAACATGAGATCTATACAGCGCTTTTAATTCAAGCTCTCCTTAATTTGACGTAAATTCATTATAAGAATGTCAGGATCTGAAATGAAGCTGATCTCACTTCATACACAGCAGGTGCTGATTGTTGTTAGTGTAAACACAGAATATAAGTCCTCCTCCAGTGCTATGAAGCAGGTCCTGGATGGTTTGCAGACTTCTAATTAAGGTCACAAGGTATGCCTTTATGTCACTCCTATTAAATTCTGTCAGAGGTAGGATGTATTAGAAGTGTGGTTAAAGAAAATTACCCTGCAATGCATTAGTATTTTCCATACATCATATAAAAAGGTAAATAACATTGAGTCTTATTTTTTTACATTATCATTATTGATGTGCACAAAAGTCCAATCTATATATTTTATTTTGTCCTACATGATGAACACCATAAAAGATGCCAGATTGGAGCCATTGACGCTGGTGGGTGCTTTTGTGCCATGCCCCCTTTCTCTGTGTTTGCTTCCTAAAGAGAAGCAGTAGTGGCTTGAAGATGAGTTCGTGCAGAGAATGATCCATCACCAAGCGCGAGGACACACTTATGTCCATGAAGTCCATGCATCTCGTCTGATAGACAATAAGCAGGAAGAGCAGGGGCTGCAGGAGGGCCACCAGGAGGTGGTGCAGCAGTTTTTGGTCCACTTGGGTCAAGTCAAAGACCAGTAAGGTGTGGTGGAGTGCCCAGAGGTTGTGGCACTAGTTCTTTTGAAAATTTTATTTTTTTGTGTTATGGGGTCAAGGACTATTGACAAAAGATGCTGAAAACCATGCCCCAGGTTTGCCTAAAATAAGAAAAAGTTATTTGGTGTATGTGAAAACTGAACACAAATATATAAGAATATTTTGGTGCATGTGATGTGTTTGATTATTGGCGGAAACCAGACACATTGGGGCCAAGATACATTGTGACAGTGTAAACAGGAGTGATGTGAGAGCAGAGTTCAGGCCTATAGTGTGGTTAGGCATGTAAGATCAAACTCACAGAGAATGAGCAGTGGCCAGAATAGGACACTGGATCAAGAGGCAGAGAGAGAAAGAGGGGCAAGTCAGGACCACCGGAGGTACATAGAAGACCTTGGAGAGAGTAGGCCTGAAGAGTCGGTCCTGGGTAATGAACTAGAGGTCTGTAGAGAGTCTCTTGGGCTAAGCCGCACTCCCAGAGGGGAAGACTAAAGGAGAGGCTACTGAGGAGGTCGTGTAACACAATGAGGTGGGCTGAGAGTGAGTCTCTTGTGAAAAGTGTGTGCTGAAGAATTGTACCACTGCCTGGTGTCATGGCATTGTAATGTGTACAAGTTTCCAGTGTCATGAGTAAAAGCCTCATCTACACCTGAAGAAGTAGTGTTGTCAAGTTAATGGTGCCAGTGCACCACACGTCCAACACTATACCACCCCCCTGGAAAAGTTAAAAGAATTTGCAGGTGGTTGGGTGGTTACTAAGGGCATTGGAGGGTTAGGCTGCCACCTGTGTTACAGAAAAATAGACAAAAATTCTAGCCTCTAGTTGTTCAAAGCTAGCAAAGACATACTGCTCACAGTAGAAACACAATTAACTAAAAGGAAATATCAAAAGCAGCTCACAGAGAAAATAAATCTCCCAGTAAAACTTTCTAAACTTTTTTGATATGCATTAAAATTTATATTTAAATCATGGCATACATCACCCATATATATTTCTCACTAACACTTACATATTAACATAGACTAATATTATATTCACAAATCCACAGGTATTATTAAAGATTGTACATATAACTATAAAGAGAATCTGGAAAGAAAACTTGATTAGTATAGTGTGTGGCAGAGTGACAGTGTGCAATTGCAGGTCTCTGCCACTAGGTGGAATTCAGCAGGATACCTGCTACAAACGTGCCACCGAATTTCTGGGTTCGGTGGGGGAAGGAGACTTGTTGGTCTCAGTAACAATAGGTTACTGACACAGGTAGCTAGAATGGCTGTCTTGCAGCCAGGTATGGGTTTCCTTTCCTGGGACGGTCATAGCGTTGTGTGGGAGGCCGTTCCCAAGTTCCAGGCCAGCTTTTGGGCCAGTCCCTGTAGGGCTATAAGAGGTCTCCTACTACAGGTGATCAGGGGGCGTGGTTGCTGCCAGAACATGGAGCAGCAGTGGAGATGAAGAGAGGCTCTGGCCCCCCCCAGAGGCTTGAGGCAAGCAGGTGGCTGCCTTCAGGAAGCCGAATCCAGCAGAGGCTGGTAAAACGTGGTTGTGGCGCTGGCAGTAGGCCAAGTTCACAGGTAGTGAGGGACGTATTTCACATATAGTTAGTGGCCAGACGGCCAAGGATTTATTTTTATGAGTGGTGTTTTTTCTGTACCTGTTTGCCTCAATAAATCTGGCTGAGGCCAGTTTTAAATGTTCCTCCGTGTTGGAAGATTTTGTGCCAAGATCGTTCTACCAAGGACGGCGATCCCAAAAGCAAAGCGAGAAACTCCCGAGACGGGCCTAGTTGGCGTATCAGTGCTAAGCGGCAGCTTACAATAGATAATAAGTGATACACTCATGATTATGAAGTCCTCTTGATAGTAGTATATTCCCTCTAAAAGAATACCTGTAAACAACTTATTAGAACTTTAACAGGTTTTGCAGTTACCCTACTGTAACCCTGTCCAAGGAGGACCACCCGTCCCAAAAGGGATGATCCCGCTTATTGGTGGCTTGCCCTACAATACTCTCCATATGGGTCCAACACCGAAAAAGAAAAATGTGTATCCCAAGATAATAGGAAACTCAAAAAAGTTCCATATCCTATGATATAACGTCCCAACGCGTTTCCCCAACCCACTGTAAATAATATGTAGGCTCAACCATGGCAAACTTGCAGTGTGATGAGAATCAGGGAGATGAAACATAGATCCATAAAAATGGCTTATAGAACTCATAGAACTATTTAGGAAAAATTATTGGCATCACATATTTACCTTTTGTGGACTTCGTATCATTTTTATAGCAGATATAATCTTAGCTTTATTTCTCAGTTATAGCACCATCCACAATCAGTTCTGTCTGAACATCTGCAACACCATGAAGTAAATGGGAAACTTCAACTTAATGTTCTCCTGAAGGTCAAAGATAAATAAAATTTTCAAAAGAACTAGTGCCACAACCTCTGGGCACTCCACCACACCTTACTGTTCTTTGACTTGACCCAAGTGGACCAAAAACTGCTGCACCACCTCCTGGTGGCCCTCCTGCAGCCCCTGCTCTTCCTGCTTATTGTCTATCAGACGAGATGCATGGACTTCATGGACATAAGTGTGTCCTCGCGCTTGGTGATGGATCATTCTCTGCTCGAACTCATCTTCAAGCCACTACTGCTTCTCTTTAGGAAGCAAACACAGAGAAAGGGGGCATGGCACAAAAGCACCCACCAGCGTCAATGGACTGCAGGTTATCATCCCCAGAGCAGTCAAGGACACAGTTGGCTCAGTGGATGAAGGTCATCCCCTACTCCATCCCCGACTCACCTCTGTACAGACTGTGCAGTCTCCCAGGCTCAAAAATTCTCTTCATTGCATGGCAGTTCACAAATAACACCACTTGGATCCCATCTTCCAAGATGTATCCCAAGTCGGTAAGCCGGTGAAACTCCAATACCTCATCATCTCCTGCCGCTCTCCCTACAGTTCATAAACTGGTAGGCCATGTCGTCAAGTTCTCGCTTGCGATTTCATGATATGGAATGTAGGGCAGGTCTTGGTGGTGGCACCAGTTCAGCTATGGCCTCTCTCACAACTTTCGCAGCTGTCCCATGACCCGGCACTGCTCTTGGGAAAGTTCCCTCTCAGGATGATCCTGATCTGTCTCTAACACTTTAGGCACATTACTCTGGCTCTCTGCCATGTTTAGCTCAGTCTCTCTTGCTCTCAGTGCTCTCTCTTCCGGTGCTACATGCACACTTCTAGCACCTCCCAGGGGTGGAGCTACTCTTCTCACGCACTGATTGGTTAACCAGCTCGACAGGCCCCTCCTCAGTAGGAAACTCTTGGTGTCCTTTCGCTTGACCAAGTCCCTTTTCTTCACTGCCGCGTCAATCCGCCCTCTTGCAACAACAGTCACTGACCTTCTCACATACCAGTCACTATGCTCAACTGTTCCAGCTGACCTTGCATGCTGGGTCTCTTCACCAGGCCTTTCTCTTCCTTCTAGCCTCTGGTCTACCCTTTTATTCTTGGTATAGCCGCACATCAGGTCCAGTCTGCAGGCTACTCAGTGCGTCAATCCCGCAGACACTTCTACTTCATCAGGGCCTCCAATAAAATTCCTTTAACGCTTTAAACTCTTCCACTCCATGCACTCACTTAGCTCTGGTCCTGCAACACTTGACCTTCCGCAGCATGCCTGCAGGTGGAGATCCTCCCTTACCCCCCACAGGTGTCTGTGTGTCTCAATCTGCAATCCTGCTGACTATGCCAAAATGAAAGATGCAGGTGATGGTGGAAACCATCTGTCCGTTGCCCTTACCAGCCACCTGCAAGTTCTTTGAACTATTGCAGGGAAAGGTGTAGTGTAGTGTTGGACTTAAAAACACAACTTCTTCAGGGGTAGATCAGGCTTTTACTCATGGCACTGAAAACTTGTACATATTACAATCCTTTTAGTCACTACACCATGCAGTGGTACAATTCTTCCATGCACACACTTTTCATGAGGGACTCACTTTCAGTCCACATCACTGTGTCACATAACCTCCTCAGTAGCCTCTTCTTAAGTTTTCCCTCACAACCCTAGCTTTCCCTTCCTAACTGCTAGGCTGTTAGTGCTCTTCTTCCAGTGACTAGGCAACTCCCCAACAACACGCTATCTACTATTCACACAAACACAAATATACAGTTACACCCCCTTTGGGTCCATCCACATGGGCCTTTGGTTTTATTGGTGGGTTTTTCAGCAGTTTGCAGTTTTGGGAAACCGCCGGGCCCAACTGTCAACAAACCTTTCCCCAAAAAAAGGCCTCAAAACTGAATGGTTTTGTCGCCACCCAGAAATTCCGAACAACTTGGAGAATGCACAATCTTTCATTCAGTTTTCGGGCAGAATTTCTAAATTAAAAGTTAGGGGGGGAATGAGTGAATCCCAAATGAAAGACAAAACTGCCCCCCAAAAACCTTGAAAAATGATAAAATACTATTCGGATTCTTACACAGTTCCAACTGGAAAATTTTACAAATGCCGTTTGGGTGTCCCCATTTTTCCCCCCTTTCCCTCTGAGAAAGCCTCCCGTTCCTGCTGAAGCAAAGCCCCCCCATTTCCTGTTTGAAGAAAAAGCCCCCCCACTTTTGGGGAGGGGTGTGGTCAGGGTGAAATGCAGTGTTATCTTTCCTCCACATACAGTGTTTGGCATTTACGCCAAAGAATTTCATTTTGTTTTCATCTGACCAGAGCACCCTTTTTTTTTTTTTCGTTTTTTTTTTTTTTTATTTTTTTTTTTTTTTTGGCCCCCCCCCCCCGAGCCCCTCTCCCATACCTTTTTAAAAACTGCAAATTGGACTTTTTTTGGCTTGTTTTCTAAAAGAATTCCCATCTTCCCCAATTCTTTCAAAAAGGGGTCAGTTTTGTAGATTTTTATTACAAAATATTTGTCCTGTGGACAGATTTTCTTCCCTGAGTTTTTGGATCTCTTTTAGTTTCCCCCAAATTTGTGACCGGGCCCCTCTTACCTGTTCTTAATTAGTACTCTACTTGTCTGGGCTAAAAAATTTTAAGTGGACAGCCTGTTTTTGGTAGGTTCCCCAAGTTGTCCCCTCCTTCCTTTTAAATGGATAATGGATTGAAAAAGTGCTCCATGAGATTTTCCCAGATCTTGGGCATTTTTAAAAAAAACCAAAACCCTGCAAAAATACTTTTACCATTTTAAACCACTCCCTGAAATGGGATTGTTACAGGGTGGAAACCCCCTTTATTTTTTGGGGTATTTTAAATTTTTTTTTTTTTTTTTTTTTTTTTATTGGGGAATTAGGAGTTTGTGTTTGTTTTTAAATTGTTTAAGCATTTTTTCTTTATTTGTTTTTTACACTTTAAGTCACGCTATAGGACTAGACTATGTTATCACTTCTTCACTTCTTTAATGCACAGCAATACATTACTGTATTGCGATGTATTATATTGTATGTGAAACACAGCCTATTAGACTCTGTCTGTGGAAGAGCCTAAAAGGTTTCTATATACAACAGACCTTGAGGACATTATTAGTCCTCCAGCTGCCATGGCAACAATGGGCACCTGGCAATCATATTGCAGATGTGCCCATGGGTAACAGAGGTAGTCCTGTCTCTGTCAACCACCTAGATTCTGCTGCCATTATTGCCTGAGGCATATAGAGGGTTAAACCAACCACTGAAGCTGAAGCCCGTCTGTACATTACAGTCGGTTTCCACTATGAACCCACACGATCTGAACACCAAACAAGGTGCCTGGTAGTCTTGGCAACTCTCCTGGTGGTCTGGGAAAGTTAGTAAGTGTGCCCTGCCAGCAACAATACATTGAGACCCCATAAGTGATGGATGCCAGTGTAAGGCATCTTGAGAGGCATCTGTTTAATACAGTGACATAACTATCTATGTTATCACTAAAGTCTCCCTGGGTGGAAATTTAAAGGGATTATTGCTGTCACAGAAACACTTTCAAGTGAAGTAAATATAACATTCCCAACACCACCTATCCATTTGGTAGCAAACTCCCTTGCATGGCATATTACAGCCGTTTGAACTTTTTCTAACTTGACTACAATTCGGCAGATCTATACTACATTGATACGCTCCTCCTCTTCCTCCTGTCACTGTTGCAATAAGGGAGGTGGTTTATTCTGCCTTATCTGAAAGCAGGATATGATAGAGAGAGGCTGAGCTCTGTGATATAAAGGTTTATATGATCTGGAGATGGATTTCTGAATAACAGAGAAGAAGATCAAACTGAAAGTGAACCTACTGCTATATATATATAATAATATAATATATAATATATATATATATATATATATATATATATATATATATATAATATATTAAATATATATATATATATATATATATAGTTATTTTTTATGATCAGTTTAATGAGTCATGTTTAGATTCAAATGATTGATGTTTGTAGTTCCAAGTGCAAGCAAATGGGTCACTAACCATTTGTCCTGGTGCGCAATCTGCTTTATTATTTTTTATTTATTTATTATTTTTACTTCTGTTCCATACAAACTCGTCCTCATTGCATTTATGCTGGTAAGGCCTCGTTCACACGGCTTATTTTGGCGCGGATTGAAGCCGTACTGCGCGCCGGATTTGCACTGCAGTATGGCTCCAATCCGTCTCAGTCATTACGGTAATCCACAGTTCTCATAGAGAACTGTGAATTCCGTCTCTTCTCCCCGCTCGGCGAATCCGCCGGGCGGGGAGAAAGTGACATGCACATTATTTACGGCGTGTACGCACCGTAGATAATGAAAGTCTATGGGGCCGGCGAGCTGCCGGCACCCTGCCCCGCCCCCGCCCCGCCCTGCTGCACGGCTGCCGCAATTACGCCGGCAATAAGCCGTGTGAACCGGGCCTAAGGATGAACTTGAGAGCCTTGGGACCAAACCCTGTTCTAGTTATAGGTTAAGATCTTAATGGTGGAGCTTCTCACAAGCTATTACTGAGCACTGTTTATATTATGTAAAAACTTTTCAAGTGAACCTGTCAGGTGGTTTGTGCAACTCTATTTGAGAGCAGGATGTGATTGAGGGAAAAAAGTTGAGGTCTGTAATACATAGGTTTACGTGATTTGGAGCAGAATCTCTGAGTAAAAGCAGGGTAAATCCACTGAAAGGTAAATCTGGCTTAGGTGAACCTACAGTTTACTAACATTGAGGAAGGAAGGAGTCCGAGCACCTCCTCTTCTCCCAGGCAGAATAAAAGTATATAATACTCATTAAAATGGATGAGCGGCATAGATAACTTTTGTATTCTAATACATGAGTAATAGCTAAAAATGATGCTCTACAACAGTATGTACCAAATGATGATGATACAATTATTGATGATAAAGTTGTTAATGTTCTTTATTTTGATGTCATTGGTGTGCTCTACAATTTTTGTATCAAACTTTTTTTGATGGTGATTATGTTTTTGATCTTCATGTTCTTATATTCTCCTTGCAGGCTGCCACTGATGTTACTAGCAATTCAGTTTCTTCTTCCTTAGACGCATCCTTGTTGGTACCCAAGAAAGGACATTCTGTTGATAGTAGGAGAAAATATATAAATTTCTTCATCCTAGTTGTACAATTGTTCTTTAGACAAGTGGAGAAATATTCGTAAAAAAGCAAGTGTAATGACAGCTTTCTTTACCAGCAGGTTTGTATTGGTAGAATATAAAGTACTGTATTTGCTGACTCTGCTAATAGATCTCTAACAGACTTTGCAATGATCAGATACCTATCTAAAGGGGATGGGTTTGAAAAATAATACTTAAAAATAAAGTCGCATTTATAAAATTGTAGCAGTGCACTAACTGGATAGATTATAGATACAGTAGATGATACGTGTATTACTGAACCATTACCGTCTGACATCATTGGCAATATACTATAATACTAATACTAGTGCAGCTCAAAAAATTAGAATATCACTGAAAAGATCATTTATATCAATAATTTAAGTCAAATAGAGAAACCCATAAATTGTGTAGACTCATTACAGTATGAATTACAAGGTTTAATATAATATATTTGTGAGCCCTATAACAGAAAAAGATCCTGGAGAACCCCTTTAATTTTCAATGATATTCAAATTTTTTTAGATGCACTAGTAGTTCCTCTGAAGTTTTTTAATTGTAGCTATCACATAAGAGGGATTTGTGTAATAGTTACCTTATTGTAATTACTTGGGTCAAGGATTACTACCTCCAGTAACTCATAGCCGCCTCTTTTTTTCTTCCTGAAAATTTAAAGACATTCATTGATGATGCTGGAATTAGGGAAATTAAGTGATTTCTAGGATAATGCAAACATGACATATAGCTTATTTTTGAGGAATGAGAGCAGAAGTGATTCTTGAAGACAGAAATGATTGTTGAAGACAGAATAGGAAAAAGTTTACATATGTGTCATTTATAGGAAAATGTGACACATTAACCTATTAAGTGTATATAGTATATTACAAAGTTGTAGCAACTTTATAAATCTCATAACTTAAAACCATAAAACATATTTACATAAATTAGCACAAAATGGACTTGTTATATTATAAATATATTATACAGCATCGCACAAAAGTGACTACACCCCTCACATTGTGTATTGTAAATATTGTATTATATCTTTTTATGGGACAACACTGAAGAAATTACACTTTGATATAATGTAAAGTAGTTAGTGTACAACTTGCATAACAGTGGAAATTTGGTGTGCCCTCAAAATAACTCAACACACAGTCATCAATGTCTAAACCGCTGGCAACAAAAGTGAGTACACCCTTAAAAGAAAAGGGACAGATTGTGCCCAAGGTATCTCTCTTGGGCATAGGTTACCACTAGAATCCTATTTCACTCCTCCATAATGACATCGCAGAGCTGGTGGATATTGAAGACCTTGCTTGCGTTCCTCCACCTTCTGTTTGAGGATGCCCCGTAGCTGCTCAATAAGTTTTAGGTCTGGAGACATGCTTGGCCAGTCCAGCACCTTTAATCTCATTTTCCTTAGCAAGGCAGTGGTGGTCTTGGGGTTGTGTTTGGGGTTGTTACAATAAATACTGCCCAGTGGACCAGTTTCCAGAAGGAGGGGATTGATCATGCTCTGCTTCAGTATGTCACAGTAAATGTAGCCATTCATGGTTCCCTCAATGACCTGTAGCTTACCACAGCCGGCAGCACTCATGCAGCCCCAAACCATGACACTCCCACCTTGACTGTAGGTAAGACACACATGTCTTTGTACTTCTCATCTGGTGGCTGTCACACACACATGAGACCATCTGAACCAAATAAGTTTATCTTGGTCTCATCAGACCCCAGGACATGGTTCCAGTAATTCTTGTCCTTAGTCTGCTTCGCTTCAGCAAACTGTTTGAGGGCTTTCATGTGCATCATCTTTAGAAGATACTTCCTTCTGGGACAACAGCTATGCAAAACAATTTGATGCAGTGTGCAGCATATGGTCTGAGCACTGACAGATTGACCCATCACCCCTTTAACCTCTGTGGCAATGCAGTTTCAAGTTATTTTAAGTAACCATTGTGGGTTTGTCTTTCTTTAACAGAGAGATACCAACTATTTTGTCCATGTGGTATATACTGTAATTGATGTTCTAGAATGTCAGACATTCATTAAGCCCCACTATAACAGCAAAGTAATATTTCCACTGAAAACAATTTCCTCTTTATAAAAATATTACAGATTAGAAATACAAATCAGCAGATGTGATCTGGCCATGTAGTAACAAATTTAACTGGAAATAATTGACAAAATGGGAGCTAGAGAAGTGTAATATTACATCTAATGTTAGGTAATGTCAGTAACTTACCAGATATAATGAAGAATCGACAGAATCATAGAAAACACTATCATTCCAATCACTATGTTTGTAAGAATCATTTCCAATCCTGTATACAACATAGAAAAAGATAAATTTCATCTACTGCATAGATGTTAAATATTAACTAAAAATATCTACAGTACAGACCTGCCATCTCCTGTTACCTTCACTGGTCCCTCAATGGACTAAGTCAGCTGATTATCCTGTATATACCCCGGCCTAGCATTGTGACTTCACCCACCAGCCCAACTTCCCAGCATTATGACATCATCCGCCTGCCTAGCATTGTCACTTCATCGCTAGGTATTACCTATATAGTGTATCAAATACTCCTAATTATGTTGAGACTTCAAATATTTCTTTGGTAAGGGATATGTGGTAGGGGAAGAGAATCATATTCATAAGAACTTGCTATTGTTTAAATGCCTGACCATTAGCTTTCATGTTAAATCTGACACTGGCATCTTAGCTCACAAGAAAAACCGTTGAAAAGTATTGGAAAAGTTGAGATAACTTTCTGTGCCAAGGTATCATAGAATCTTAATTGTCATTGAACTTTTTTTTGTATGTATAACCTACCAGATTCCTATTAAAAGTAATGTATAATAGTCAACTCTGTATTATATGCTTGTGTCTGTTGGTTTGTGGTATCTCAGGTAAGCAATCAAGCATTAAAATACATGTGTACTAGGAGAGCAACTAGTTATAACGGCAATAGCAAAACTGTGAATGGGGTCCATCTGACAGGAGCAGTATCAGCAGCCGGTTCAGTACATGTGTCTATTCCTCCCTTTCTTGGCCTTTCAGCCCTCTGCATTATATTACCCACTCCATTTCCTCTAATTATTTGTACCTAATTTCTCTCTGTATCTCATCAGTATACATGTTGCTCCTTCTCCAGAGGTAGTAACATAATGATCACTGCTGCCCTCGCCACTAATGCTCTTTTACCAATACAATACAGACAGGACCCATCAGCTGCTACACCAGGTAGTCTGATAGTTCCACCCTTGATGTGAACAGAAATAATCTTCTTCTACATATCTGCAACCTCTCCTCGCCTTCACATGACCATCAAAGTTCTTCGTTTATTTGCCTGGCTATACCCCCTAATTTCATTGTGACAGCATCACTATACAATATATGTCTATTGTGATGCATTCCCTTATGGAATCATGAGAATTAACAACTACCTATGAATTATAAATAAGCATATAAAAGCAATGTTTCTTGAGTATTTCTTGACCGATTGATAAAACAAAATCAAATTTGGTCTTAATGATCAATATAAATTGTTGTCATGCCCTTTTGATTACATTATTCACCCCTTTACCCCAATTTATGTCTACAACTCAGTTAGTGGAAATCCTGCTCCTTTTCCTTAGGCAGTAACACAGTGATCACTATAGCCCTCACCACTAATGCTCCTTTACTAATACAGGTAGGACCCCTCAGCTAATATGCCAGCTACTCTGACAGTCCCACCACCCTTGATGTGAACAGAAAGAATCTTCTACATACCTACCATCTCTCCTCCACTTCACTAGGTTCAGTTAGCTGTGTCCCTTAAAGAACCCTAACACAGCTAACTATGAATTACATGGAGTCAGTATGTAAAGGCAAAGTACATCACAGAAATCTAGGGCCTTATGCATGAAAACTGTCTAGGTCTGCCCATAGCAACCAATCCTAGTTCCCCTTTTATTTCATATAGTAGTGCTCTGGAAAAATTAAAAGGGAGCTCTGTTTGGTTTCTATGGGCAACAAAGAAAGTCTTACACCTAGACAGTTTTCATACATGTCCCCCTAGGTATGTTTTATTTGGTAAATAACATATTGGTCAGCATATATGAATGGGGATGCACCAGTTTCCTGGCATGATTTGCTTAAAAAAAAATCTTTTGTGACACCCATTCAACATAAACTGGCGCACGTCCGGCAGTTTTCAATGAGCCAATTCTTAGGTGGTGTGTCATCCCATTCATAAAATTAAACACATTTATGAATGTTAATCTACCAAGAAGAAGCTATTGGCACTAGAGATATATTAAAACTTAACTTTTGTTCCTATTGAAGACAATAAAAATGCAAATATAGAGGAAAAAAGAAAAAAAAAACACAAAACGCAGAAAAAATCAATAAGTCCTAACAATTCCCTATTACTAAACTACCTATCCAAAAATGGAGCACTCACCCCAAAAAGGGCGACCCCACCAGGAACTGTCTGGATATAAATGTGCAGGATCTAGAGCTTAGTCCAGACAATTGGATCATATACCAGATAAAAATCCTATACACTATACACCTGCTAAACAAGTAAAGAGAATTTGATAAGCCTGCACTCGGCATACACAATAAAACATCAAGGTAAATTGCCTGATGATATGAAAATTGAAATATACATTAATATACTAAGAAGATACTTGGCTCTTGCTAAACAGAATACAAAAGACTTAACAACTGTAAGCACTGTTAACACTACAGATACCGGACTTCAACAACTGACAAATATGTCACATGCAAAAGATTATACTGTCTGTGAAGTTGTAAGTAATGTCAACCCACGTTTTAAGAAAAAGGCTGAACTTTTGTTGCATAGAATGTTACAGTGGTACAAAGTGGATGTAAATCCTAGATCTAACATGTTGGACTTAATGCTTAATTCTAGGCAAAGCCATGGTTTACTGAAAAGTAAAATAACTCATGGATGGGATGCATTTATGCAAGCCATGGTGGAGTTAAACATACATTTTATTGTTGTGGGTAATTCCACTACTGAAGAAATTGTTTATGGCTTAAAAATGGACATGAATGGCCCTTCTGTAACAGCCACCCCTCAACGGAGAGTTCTTCCATTCATACTACACACACCCATAGGGATGACAAAGGCAAGCTTCCTCCTTTTTTTTTTTTAAAAAAGTGCTCTACTATCATTACATTACAAACTGTTTGGTTCAGAAAGGGGTATTTCTCTCTTTGGGAATAGCACCATATAGGTGTGTGGAGTTTTCAGATTGCCTTTTTGCCCTCCATTAAGCATATGCATATCACAAAGCATTATGGGAAAGGAGCTGAGAAGCTCGAGCGCCCTCTATTGGATGTAACAAATCCTGAATTTGCTTCTGACTTCAGTGAGTCAGAGGCAAATTGAGGATTTGTTACATTTAATAGAGGGCGCTTAAGCTTCTAAGCTCCTTTCCCTAAACTGTGTGCTTAAACGGTTGTCTCACTACATTGATTCATCTTACCTCCGTCCTGTTTTCTTGGTTAAATTTTGAATTCAGGGGCGTGTTTACTGGCTTCTACTGCAGCCATTTGTGTGTTGTATACTTCTCTATGTTCAACAAAACAATTAAGCTTTGCAATATGGTGGCATTATTTTTGTTATCCAACTTTAGTATGAGATTTATGGTTAATCAAAACATGGCAGATATGGATCAGGACATCTATAGGATGTAAGAGTAAGATTTTTTGTTAGGGCAAGGTTCCAGACAGGCTTGCCCTTATTAAGTAGTCACCCTGTATTTATCGCCAATATTTTTTTTTTACTAATTAAAACAAGATACTGATAAATACAGTTGAAACCAGAAGTTTACATACACTATACAAAAAGACACATATGCATGTTTTTCTCATTATCTACATGAAATCAGAATAAACCTTACCCGTTTTAGGTTAATTCGGATTACCAAAATTATTTATATTTGCCAAATGCCAGAATAATCAGAGAGAGAGAATTTTAAGGAATTTTTATTAGTTTCTGCAAAGTCAAAATTTACATGCATTTCATTAGTATTTGGTAGCATTGCCCTTAAACTGTATGACCTAGGTCAAACGTCCTTCCACAAGCTTCTCACAATAGCTGGTAGGAATTGTATCCCATTCCTCCTGACAGAACTGGTGTAACTGAGCCAGGTTTGTAGGTCACCTTGTTTACACCTGCCTTTTCAGCCTTGCCCATACATTTCCAATAGGATTGAGATTAGGGCTTTGTTATGGCCTCTCCAAAACATTGATTGGGTTATCCTTAAGCCACTTTGTAAACAGTTTGGTAGTATGCTTCAGAGCATTGTCCATTTGGAAGACTCATTTCCGCTCAAAATTTAACTTCCTGGCTGATGTCTTGAGATGTTGCTTCAGTATTGCCACATAATCTTTCTTCATGATGCCATCTATTTTGTCAAGTGCTCTAGTCCCTCCTGCAGCAAAATAACCCCACAACATGATGCTGCCATCCCCATGCTTCACAGTTAGGATGGTGTTCTTAAGCTTCCAAGCTTCTCCCTTTTTCCTCCAAATGTAACGATGGTCATTATGGCCCAACAGTTAAATTTTAGTTTTTTCAAACTACAGGGCATGTCTCCAAAAATGTAGGTCTTTGTTCTTTTGGAGTAATTAGTTAGAGAGATTTGGTTCTGCACACCAAGTAAAAGAGGTTAATTGGTGCTCTGTGGAGAAGGGTCGGCTAAACCCCATGTAGTAAATAAATAGAAAATTCCACAGCACTCCAATGTGATGCTAATTAGACAATTTACTTGTAGAATTATATTACAGAAGCAAGGACTAAAAAATCTGCATAGGTTCAGATTACTGTACAAGATTAATTACATTACAACAAATGTCAAAAGATGTCGATTATCGATATGTCCAATATCGACATTTCGGCTACTGAATCCTTTTTCGAATGACATCACAAGGATACATATTATAGAGAATCAAGTGAGGTGAGAAGTAATAAGTTGGACCATGAAAGATTTGGTATCTGTAACAGATAGTAGGGTATAAAAGGTAAGACATGGGACCAATAGGTCTATTCCGACTGCACATGTGTCTTTTTATATGGTGTATGTAAACTTCTGATTTCAACTGTATTCTTTTCTTCTCAGCCAGTTTTAATTTCCAATTGTAGATTTTTCATGTTATTGTCTGTATATGGTTATGGGAGCAGCCATCTTGCTTGAGCTATTTTAACAGCATTTAGAGAGATGCTTTACAGCAGCTTCATGGACATAGGAGCCTGTGAACAGGAGTAGACCCATTGACTTTTATAGAAGAGTTTTCTAGGCATGATCTGTGACCTGGGAAGATAAGTAAGTGTGCAGAGAGGGGGAGAGGGTGAACTGTGACTATCTGCTATTGCGACTGGTGTATACATGCTGGTTTTACCTTTCAGTGTAACCTTGCTGTGATGACAATGAGGGGATTGCTGAAAAGATTTATCTACAGAATAGGAAGTGTCAGACTATTAGGACTAGTGACCAAAATGAAAGCTGCAGGATTTCAGGATTTAAAAAAAAAAAAAAAATATTGACAGTAATATAAAAAATAAAAATTACGATTTTTTTTTATAAAGTGTGTTTAAAAAAAAAAAAAAAAAATGAGTTAAACAATAGGGGTGACATGTATGAACTAGGCGGATAGAGGCCAGTTCTAAATACAGTTGAAACCAGAAGTTTTACATGCACTATATAAAAATACACATACACATTTTTTTTCTCCCTATCTGACATAAAATCAGAATAAACCTTACTCATTTTAGGTCATTTAGGAACCAAAATTATTTATATTTACCAATAAATAATAATGTCTGAATAATGAGAGAGATAATTTTTAGGCATTTTTATTGCTTTCTGCAAAGTCAAAAGTTCACATACATTAGGATTGCTATGCGTTTAAACAATTTGGGACAGTCCATATCTTTGGAAGCTTCTGGTTTATTGGCAACATCTGAGTTAATTAGAGACACATTTGTGGATGTATTTTTTTTATGCACACCAGAAACACACTGCTTCTGTGTGGACTTGCACAAGTCTGGATCATCACTGGGTGCAATTTCCAAATACCTGAAGGTGCCTCGTCCAACTGTACAAACAATTATATGCAAGTACAAACAAGATGGGAATGTCTAGCCATCAAACTGCTCAGGAAGGAGATGGGTTCTGTGTCTCAGAGATGAACATACTTTGGTTCAACAGGTGCATATAAACCCAAGAACAAAAGAAAAAGACCTTGTGAAAATGCTGGCGGAAGCTGGTAAGATTGTGTCATTATCCACAGTGAAACAAATACTGTATCAACATGAACTGAAAGGCCACTCTGCCAGAAAGAAGCCATTACTCCAAAGGAAACATTTAAAAGCTAGATTAATGTTTTCAAATGCACACAGGAACAAAGACCTACATTTTTGGAGACATGTCCTGTGGTTTGATTAAACTAAAATTGAGCTGTTTGGCCAAAATGACCATCGTGACATTTGGAGGACAAAGGGAGAAGCTTGGAATACTCAGAGCACCATCCTAACTGTGAAGCACGTGGGTGGCAGCTAGAGATAGGCGAATTTCCCGAAATTCGGTTCGTTCACTTCGTGGAATTTCTCGGCAAAAAATAACTTCATTCCAAATTACTTTGGGACGAATCACGTTAAAAAAACAGCTATTTCCAGGCTGCACAGAGCATGCAGGGTGCTGTAGAACGTTGTGCCATGCTTAAATATGCAGAGGGAGCTTGGTTTGGTCTTCATACAATGTTGTGTTTTAGTATGACACGCAGATGACTGCCGCCGCTCTTAGAATTGCTTCACTCTAAAATTCCCTGGGCACTTAAGAGGGCAAAACTGACCAAAAAACTGAAGGGGGAATGTAGCCTGATAAAGTCATGGCAGCGACAGCTGGAAAAAAACAAGCTGAGGGCTCAGGTGGCAACATCAGTGACAGAGTGTGGAGGTGACGGCGGCAGCCACAGCAGCATGAGGTCAGAGAGTGGCACAATGACATTCTGGAGGTGGCAAAAACAGGAGTAGGCCAAAGAGTGGCACAATGACACAGTGTGGAGTTGACGGCATCAACAGCAGCAGCAGCAGCATGAGGTCAGACAGTGGCACAATGACATTCTAGAGGTGGCAAAAACAGGAGTAGGCCACAGAGTGGGACAATGACACAGTGTGTAGGTCACAGCAGCAGCCACAGCAGCAGCATGAGGTCAGACAGTGGCACAATGACAGAGTGTGTAGGTCACGGCATCAGCCACAGCAGCAGCATGAGGTCAGACAGTGGCACAATGACACAGTGTGTAGGTCACGGCAGCAGCCACAGCAGCAGCATGAGGTCAGACAGTGGCACAATGACATTCTGGAGGTGGCAAAATCTGGAATAGGCCACAGAGTGGCACAATGACAGAGAGTGGAGGTGACGGCGGCAGAAGCATGAGGTCAGACAGTCGCACAATGACAGAGTGTGTAGGTCACGGCATCAGCCACAGCAGCAGCATGAGGTCAGACAGTGGCACAATGACATTCTGGAGGTGGCAAAAACAGGAGTAGGCCACAGAGTGGGACAATGACACAGTGTGTAGGTCACGGCAGCAGCCACAGCAGCAGCATGAGGTCAAACAGTGGCACAATGACAGAGTGTGTAGGTCACGGCATCAGCCACAGCAGCAGCATGAGGTCAGACAGTGGCACAATGACAGTGTAGGTCACGGCAGCAGCCACAGCAGCAGCATGAGCTCAGGCAGTGGCAAAATGACATTCTGGAGGTGGCAAAAACAGGAATAGGCCACAGAGTGGGACAATGACACAGTGTGGAGGTCACGGCAGCAGCCACAGCAGCAGCATGAGGTCAGACAGTGGCACAATGACATTCTGGAGGTGGCAAAAACAGGAATAGGCCACAGAGTGGGACAATGACACAGTGTGTAGGTCACGGCAGCAGCCACAGCAGCAGCATGAGGTCAGACAGTGGCACAATGACAGAGTGTGTAGGTCACGGCATCAGCCACAGCAGCAGCATGAGGTCAGACAGTGGCACAATGACAGTGTGTAGGTCACGGCAGCAGCCACAGCAGCAGCATGAGGTCAGACAGTGGCACAATGACAGTGTGTAGGTCACGGCAGCAGCCACAGCAGCAGCATGAGGTCAGACAGTGGCACAATGACATTCTGGAGGTGGCAAAAACAGGAGTAGGCCACAGTGGGACAATGACACAGTGTGGAGGTCACGGCAGCAGCCACAGCAGCAGCATGAGGTCAGACAGTGGCACAATGACATTCTGGAGGTGGCAAAAACAGGAATAGGCCACAGAGTGGGACAATGACACAGTGTGTAAGTCACGGCAGCAGCCACAGCAGCAGCATGAGGTCAGACAGTGGCACAATGACACAGTGTGTAGGTCACGGCAGCAGCCACAGCAGCAGCATGAGGTCAGACAGTGGCACAATGACATTCTGGAGGTGGCAAAAACAGGATTAGGCCACAGAGTGGGACAATGACAGAGAGTGGAGGTGACGGCGGCAGCAGCATAAGGTCAGAGAGTGGCACAATGACAGAGTGTGTAGGTCACGGCAGCAGCCACAGCAGCAGCATGAGGTCAGACAGTGGCACAATGACATTCTGGAGGTGGCAAAACAGTAGTAGGCCACAGAGTGGGACAATGACACAGTGTGGAGGTCACGGGAGCAGCCACAGCAGCAGCATGAGGTCAGACAGTGGCAAAATGACATTCTGGAGGTGGCAAAAACAGGAATAGGCCACAGAGTGGGACAATGACACAGTGTGTAGGTCACGGCAGCAGCCACAGCAGCAGCATGAGGTCAAACAGTGGCACAATGACAGAGTGTGTAGGTCACGGCATCAGCCACAGCAGCAGCATGAGGTCAGACAGTGGCACAATGACATTCTGGAGGTGGCAAAAACTGGAGTAGGCCACAGAGTGGCACAATGACAGAGAGTGGAGGTGACGGCGGTAGCAGCATGAGGTCAGACAGTGGCACAATGACAGAGTGTTGAGGTGGGTGGCAATACCAGTCCCTGGTAAAGATGGTTGGTGGCAGATGGAGAAACTGTCAGGAGATGTGTGGCATCAGGCGGGTGGCGGCATCAGATTAGTGGCTTAGGCAGGTAGTTTGAACCCAGACTCATTTCTCACAGATTGGGTGAGGCGTCATGGCTGATGTAGTCTGACGCCTAAGGCATTGGTGTGTGGAAATCCTGGCCGATCCACGCCTGATTCATCTTGACAAAGGTCAGTCGTTCCACATTTCCCGTGGACAAGCGGGTTCTCCTTGGGGTAACGATGGATCCCGCCGCACTGAACACCCGCTCTGATGCCACACTACTGGCCGGGCAGACAGCTTCTCCACTGCAAACTCGGCAAGTTGCGGCCACACATCCAGTGTGGCTGGCCAGTAGTCCAGCGGATCTTCTAACTGGGGTGGCAGAGTGCTGTCCATGTAGGCCACCACCTGTTGGTTCAGGGTCTGCTCCAGGTCCTGCTGCTACTGGTGACTGCCCTCCTCACTAGGCGAGTAAAGGAAGCTGCTCATCAGTGACTCCAGACTTAGGTTGCTGCTGATGGAGCTGGTACTGCTCCTACCCCCCCACCTTTCCCCACACCCCGGGGCCCTGTAGTACGTGAGCGCTGAAGAACCCCCCGGTCAGACCTGCCCAGAGGAGGGACATGCCGCACATAGGCAGGGGCCCCAACTGACTACGGATGGATTTCCCTATATATTTGAGTTTGTCCTCCCTCTCAATAGCTGGGAAAAAGGCTCCCTTTTTCGACCGGCAGCGAGGGTCCAATAGGGGGAGAGCCAGAAGTAAATCCCTCTGCCAGATCTGACAAATTCGACTGTCACTAGCCAGGCAAATCAGCATGCTGCGGCCACCCTGCACAAGTGACTTCGAGGGGCTCCCTGCCTTCATCTCCACTGTATACTGCCACGGTGCTTGCGGGTCAACTCCTCGTCTTCCTCATCTCCATCTACCTCCTCCAGCTGTCCTGCTCCCTCCTCCTTGTCACCTGGGAAGAAAATCCACTCATTTCACCAGACAATGCTTCTGCTCCAATTTTCCTCCTCCTCCTCCTCCTCGATTTCAGTCCCCCCCGGGACCATGTGGCCCCGAGATGTAAACGCCACGTCTCCCAGTCCCCTGCCCAGACAGATTTTTCAGCATCTTCCAGGACATGAAGCATTGGAAAGACGTTATTCATCCCGTAGTCCTGGCGACTGACAAATAATGTGGGCTCCTCAATGGCCCAAAAAACGGCAGGTGTCACGCATGAGCTCCACGGCTGACATCAAAGTTACACAGGGGAGTAGTCATGTCCCCTGGATCATCAAAAAATCGTTAATGGCCTTTCTCTGTTCATACATTTCGGTCCAACATGTGCAGGCTGGAATTCCAACGGGTGGAAACATCGCATACAGAGTGTTTTTGGGGAGGCCGTTCTGCCGCTGAAACCGAGGAGGTGTTCCTGGCTTTGTGGGAATGGATAAGTGCAAGCACAGTTTCCTGGCCATTTTCAGAATGTTCTGAAGATCGGTGGAAGACTTTAGAACCTTTTCACAACCAGATTGAACACGGGCACCATCAGGGCGCATGGACCATCCCTCCTCGTTGCAGCGCGGACACCATTTCCTCCCATTGACCATCACCATGGTTCCGATTTGCAGTTGGCCGGAGAAAAGCCACACATCGATTTCTTGCTGCAATGACGCGGAGCAGTTTCCTCCCAAGTGTGACTTCGTTCGCCGAGGCAAGCCAGGTGTAGAACTGCGTGACACCGCTGTGCCCACACATTGGTATGGTTGAGCAGTACTTGTGGAGGGTGAGATGGTGGTGGAGTGGAGAAGGAGGAGGCGGACATTGGCGCAGGAGCCGCATTTGACAACGTGGAGGAGAAAGCGGCGTCTCCCTGGCCAAGTTGTGGTGTGCCTTGGCCTGAAGCACTTAACCCAGTGGGCCGTAAAGGACATTTACTGGCCCTTACCGTAGTTACAGCTCCCAGACGTCCGCGGGTGCCGGCACCTTGGAAACAAACCGATAAGCTCAAGGACTGGCCCACCTTCTGTTCTACATATTTAATGAAGTGCTGGTACTGCTTTTGGAAAATAAATTTCGGCTTGGAACTCTCCATCTAGGCTCGGCACAAGCCATTAGTTCTCTGAATGGTGCAGATCCACCATTTGGAAAGGGAGGGACTGCAAACACCAACAACTTGGACAGGGGCACAGTCAGGGTGCTGCACCTTAAGGATGGTTGGAAAGCATACTGTTGTCTCTTTGCAATCGCCTCGCTGAACGACTGCTGGCGCCATGAGGTACGAGGACAGGAGCATCTGGACCGGGAGATGATGTCAAAGAGAAACAGCTCCCTTCTGCAGAGGTGGTGGAGCCTTTACTGGCTGCAATGGCAAAGCGTGCCACTGGCGCTGCTGCGTTGCTAAGCGGCGGGAGGATGGACCCAGCACATCTGAGCCACGTTTCTCCCAGGCCACCGGGTGGTGACGCTGCATGTGTTGAGGCCAGGGCCATGGTTGCCAACGTTAGCTCCCTGGCCACGCTTCACCTTCAGCCCACAGATTCAAAATATACCCATATTCGGCTCCTCCGGGGTCCTTAGCAAAGAACTGTCACAACCGCTGAGTATCGGATTTTACCGCCAACGCTCCGCACTGAGTGACTACTGCCGCCGCTGCCCTTTCGCGAGCCCCTGTGCCCTATTTTCCCTTTGGGCCTGCGAAGCGGGTTTTTTACCCCGTGGCCGCTTGGCTCCCGACATCACACTGCTGCTATCCTGCTGACTCACAGCCACACGACCCACTTGCTGTCTGCGCCGCAGCCTGACGCGTCAGCTGACGCCCTCCTCTCCTGACGATGATGAAGCCCTTGCCTCATCCGGCTCCCCAAGTGCGGTCCCGGGTACATCATCATCTATTTGTGTTTCATCGTCACTGCTGTCCTCACACCGGTCTGGTATGCCCGAGGCTGACCTAATCACAACAATGACCTCCCATGCCACTCTCAACATCTATACTTTGGGCCCCCTACTGCAAGAAGCAGGGGATTTTGGCCTCATTTTCCCCCGCTGCCAAGTAGCTGCTGACTGCCCTCCTCAAATTGTTTTATTCCCGCTTTATAATGCGCTGAGCCCCAAACCCATA